>JAVSBS010016121.1:4881-40793 GCA_033124195.1 Coracias cyanogaster
TCCTGTGGGCCCAGCTCCTCCGCTGCCCACTGTGGTGCCAGCATCACCTGCTGGACACAATAGACAGAGATGGCTCCTCAGTGGCCCTTCACATGCAAGGACACCACTGAGAGAGCTCAGCAAGATGCAACCAGCCCCAACAGAAGCTACACCCAACAGGAAGCTCTTCCAAGTCATTGGCTTCTGGTTAAAAGGGTCCTGGCCTCACCCACCACCCCAACCATGACCACCTGTGCAAGGGCAGAGCCCCAGAGCTACAGGTGGGCCAGGTTCTGCCTCTGGAACATGAAGCCAGTGGGGAAACCAAAACATTCTGCTAGGTTGCGACTCATTCACGGGTCCGCTCCAACTTGGGGCCCACAACTCAGGCCCCAGCACTTCAGAGCAAGAAGGAAGGTGATGTCATGTGAATGTTGTGGTGGGATTTAGATGATTTAAACTTTATCGCTGCATCTACTAAAGACTTGCAGCCCTGAACAAGTAATTCAGTCTGCTTGTGCGTTGGTTCTCTAGTTGCAAAATATTACAGGGTTTTCCATTTCCAACATCTTATCCTGGGTAGAGAGGTGTAGTGCATAAGGCTCTTGCCTGCTCTGGGTCATTGCACCTGTGCAAGTAAAACCAGATCTACTGCCCATGCTAAGCAAAGGGCCAAGTTCTGTGTGACTTCCTTGGTGAAGAAGCAGGCACATAGTCCTTGTGGTTTGTAATATTTTTTGCTGCACACGTGAATGTGGTGTGGAGCTCCAAGGACTCAAAATTCATTTCCTTACAGCTGAGGAAATCTCTGTTCCTCCCTGCAGAATGAAGTACTCTGTATGTTGCATAGGGACTTAGGGGTAGTATATGCAGTAAGCAGAAAGCTATTGTTCCATTTTGAGATTATTTATGACTTCTTTGAGAAGAAAATTGGTTGTGTCGAGGGCCACATCTTTCTGACCAGCCAAGTGAAAGCTTGGAGGAAGCTAATACGGAGCTGGCAGTGGAGGAGTGCATTGCTACTGCAACAGTTATTTGCAATACAGTGTAAGTGAATTTTCATGATTCCTACTGTCCTATAGTTAAGGAGCACTGCAGGGGCAGCAGCTTCAGCAGAACTGTCAAGCAGAGTTTGGTTTTCTGGTAATAATGAGCAAGAGGATTCTCAGATGTTTTGCTGCTCTGATATTAATGGTAACAGGCTGTTTTTTTAATTTCTTTTTGAAGAGTAAAAATATTGTTTTGGCTAAAGCAGTCAATAATTAGTAACATGGTTAAAAACATTCACTTTTTTTGAAATGACACTTCTGAGAGTAATTCAGTAGGGACAGATAAACCTCCAGGTAACCAAGTTTGAGCATTTTTCCCAAAGGAGGCCTGGGCTAAAGAAGCACTCATTCATTCTTGGACATGCATCACATTCACAGCAGCTGAAATCAAGCACGTGCCTTTTTGACTAAGGAACCTTTCCCGAATCCTCTTTTGTTCTACTGTAATGTGCCAGTAATGCTTCTCTTTCCACAATTCCATGCTTCAGCATTTATGGAAAATATGTTTTTTTTTTTTTTTTTTCAGCAGTGTTTAGGTCATTTCATTTTACCTAAGAGTTATTAAGAAAAACAAACCCAACCACCCAAACCCAACAAATGGCTGTTTGTTGACTCACAGTGTAGTAATATGAGGAGTGACTTTATTACTAGTATAAAAAGTAGTAAAAGGTACCGGCTGTGTTTAAGCAGAGGAAGACATTTACATTTGTTTTAGAGTTGTGTTCTTTAGCGCCATAAAAATGTGATTATGAGTAAGTAAGATTAAATATGTTTTAATAGCATTGTGTCAAGCAGGCATGGAAAATTCCCAGTCTGAGCTTGTGCAGGCATTTGAATACTGTGGGTTTTGTTTCTTTGCTTCTTTTCTGGTTTTAGTTTTATTATTATTTATTTTTATTATTATTAAGGTTGGACTTGATGATCCTAGAGGTCTTTTCCAACCTAAATGATTCTATGAGTCTAAGAAAAAGCACCTATTTGGGCAGGGAAGAATCAGTAATACTTCATTTTAAGTGCTACACTTGCATTTTAATTTAGGCATCCTGCTAATTTGACTTCAACTTACTGTGCAGTCACCTTCTTTATAAATAATTTAAACGACATCCTTGTGATGGCAAGCCTATAAATTCCTCCTAGGTTTCACAGACTGGGGAGCTCCACCACACTGTGGGAAGTAGGTGTTTATGGAATTGTCTGGGCTGATGTTTACAAAAGAGTTGGCTGACTTAATTCATTGCTAAGTAAAATAAATTGCCATGTAAAGGCTTGTGCTCCTGAGTAGACATACTTTCAGAGGTAGCTAGAATAAGAGTCATAATTCCCTGGGCTTTAGGGTCAGCAAGGGTTGCTTGTCAAATCTTGCTGGCCAGTGTGTTGACTCATAGCTTCCAGCGTACCTCTGGGGTGGCTGGATGAGGTGGGGAGCTGGAAATGCAGAGCAGGGATGTGTAAACCTTCTGGAGCAGTTTCCTAACAGGGGAAAAGCATGCTTTTGTCAGGTTTAAAGTTGCTGCGTGGTCTATGTACGTTGTCTATCTGTTGCCTGATAGAGGTATAGGTTACTCTATGGGTAGCCTAAGATACTGGATAGTGTGTTTAGAAACATGATTTCTTGAAGACAAGGTGGACAGAGGGAAAGAGGTGCCTGCTCCCGGGTATGCTCTTGCTAGCAGCATGATCCTCTACCTGTCGGTACAGCCCAAGCTCTCCACAAAGATACTTGTGCTTCACACGCAACTACATTTCACACCCTCTGTCTCCACCATAGTTTCATTATTTTCACCAGTCTGAAGTCTGCTGTGGTTCACTTTTGAATATCTCTGTCTGAAAGCAGCTGTGTTCTTGCAGCATCTTTTTCTAGTCTCGCATCAGTTTTTCTGATCTGGGGAAGCACAGCTCTCCACAGCTGGTGCTTGTGGGAGCTACAGGCTGGGGGAGATGGGGCTGCTACTCACAGCTGGCAGATCTTTCTGGGAAGGAAAAAAGATCTCCTCCCTGGACTTATACCGAAAAAACGAAGTTTAGCATCTCTGTCAGAGTAGGTCACGGTGCTGGTAAACAGTACAGTCTGATCTCAGACCTGATCCTGGAGAAATGGGGGAAAAAACCTCTCCCCCTCTGCTGCAGTGGTGCTTCGCTTCTTGCCTGAGCTAATCCTCTTGGCTAATGGAGTTTGTTATTTGAGTGGTGTAACTCTGGGGGATTGCAATGTGTAGTGAAAATCATTTGGCTCATAAGGTCCTTTGTATCCTGAGAGTCATGCGGCTGTTCAACCTGGTTTTCATCATGCTTTTGTATACTGGACACAGCAGTCTAGAACAGAGTCTCAGCCCAGATTAATTTCTTTGTAGTCCTCGTTTTTCTCTGGGAGAAATGCCTATTTTGTCAAGTATTAATACTTCAAATTACTTCTGTTTGGTTAAGCTCTTCTAATTGCTTTGTGGTTTAGTTTTGGGTGAAATCTTCTATCCCCCTGCAGTAGAGTAAAATGCACATGTGTGTAAAAAAAGTTACAGAAACAACTGCTCTGTGTTTCTGCTTATTCTGCTCCAGCCACAAGTGCTAGGTGGAGGTAGTAATTTTTCCTGTTAGCAATTACCAGCTTATGCAAACATACACTGAAGAAAAAAAAAAAATTAGCACCAGAATGATGCAGGAAGTATTCATCCCTGTCATGAAAGCAAGGACACGGAATGGGAATGCGTCAAATCTCTAGGTGTGCCTGCAAGTGAGGAAACATGGCACACCTTTTTGTTGAAAGCTGGAGTGCAAATTTTAAGCTTCATTGGAAGGATGCTAGAGGCCATGAGGAAAGATGTGTTTTTATACATGGAAGGAACCTGTGAGCTGCTTTGTATAATTTGCCTTGAGGATTCATCTACGGATATGAGATGGGAAGCAAGATGAAATTACAGGGTATGCAGCATACGGCAGGGAAGTATCTATGACAGGAGAAGGGAAGGTTTGCTGATACAAATACCAGCCTGGTTTCTGGATTTTCTGCTAAAGGTGTTCTATTTTGGCAGTTTAGTGATGAATGAACTTTAAAAGGAGTCTATGATTTGTAATATATGGGAAAAAATCCCAAGAAAAGCAAAAATGACTTGCCATAGTGACTGAGGTGACTCAGTTTGTAGATGCTTCATTTTATAGTTGCACAAGTGCAGAAAAATCAGAACAGATATGTTAATAAGAGTAGCGTTATTGAAAGGAAACATATCTGTTCGGGGAGAATTGGGCTGAGCAAAAGCAGGAGATTGCTTTCCAGAGGGTTGTGACCTCAAGGGGCTGAATATAATGGATGCAGTGTTTCAGGCCACCTTTTTACCTCGCAACTGCTGCATACCATTGGTATTCATCAGCAGTGATGGAGCTCTGCAGCGGGAAGCCTTGCAAAGCAGCATCTTGTCTCAGAGAAGTTTAAAGCCGATAAAGTGCAAAACTATTCAAAGCGCACGCATCTGAACTTCCTGGCTTTCTAGCAGTGGAGCTTTTATTTCAGGTAAAGTTAAAGGTGCCTTTGGTATAGATCCCAAACTGGTTTTTTGCGAAGTTGTACCTTCTGTATGTATCACAGTGGTGTAAATCACCACTGGTACAGCCTGCTTGAGTGCCACATAGCCTCTGGGAAAGTGGAGACCAGCCCTGATTGATGGTCTTCTGCTTGTACCCTGCAACAGCTGGGAGACAGGCTGGGCTGGGGTTAAATTTCTCTTCCGCTACTATCACGTAATTTTCCTTGTTCCCTGTGTTGGGGAAGTGAATTAGGTGTTTTCAAATGCCTGTTGTGATTGATTTTTGTTTAAAGACATTTGATCACAGGTTTGAGAAGCAACTCAGGAGCAGCTATTTCATATTTACTGACACTTTGGTGTTTTTTTTGGATTTGGTAGATCCTGTTTATGAGCTGTTTAAAAACAGTAACTTTTGAATTGAATAATAAATTATTTAATGTTATAGGATTTTATCCTTCACATTTTGATACATTCTTTTCATATTTCAAGGGGGTGGGAAGGTCCTTTTACATTAAAACACATCAGTGATCAAATCTTCCATGTTTTGCATTTCAGTTCATGGCTGAGTGTTAAAATTTGCTGGAAGTTATTCTTGAGTTTCTGAACAGGGAAGGAGAAGGTGGTAATCATTGGAGAAGGAGGAGGTGGGAAGAGCTGACAGCCAGTTCTTCTGCCTGCTCCAGACCCAAGAGAAGTGTCTTAACAAAGTCGCAGGGGCGGGTTCCTCCCAGGGGATGGGTAGGACAAGTGAAAAGAGGACTTAGGACAAATGAAAAGAGGACTTAGGAAGGTGGAAGAAAGGACACCTCTTCAATGTAATAGATACGTACAGTAATTTCAAAGGGTCCTGCCAGTATAATTTTTCAAACTGCTGTGAATGCAAATTAATTTTGATAAAAATGGGAAGTGGTACAAACTCTTTTTTTCCCTATCTATGTAGACTTGTGGGGCTCTTTGCAGGTCTGCTAGGGAGTCTGAGGGTCACTCTTCAAATCTTTTTCCACCTGCTCTGTTCTGAAAATAGAGAATATCTGTTTAAACAGCGTATACACTGACTACTCTTTTCTTTAGGTGCTTACTTCTGTCCTGCTGGCTGAAGCTCCCATAACTGCAGCAAACATGCTTGCACCTTTCTGTGTAGTACTATAATACCTGTTACTTGGCGGGTTGTGAGTGCTATAATATGCTGCTAGGATCTAATTAAAACACTGTTGCCTGCTTGCTTTTGTTTTTTTAGACATGGATTTGGTTGCTGTATGCAGGGCAGTGAGCTGCAGGAAGTTGGAGGGCAAAAGGCTTCGGATGTCCAACGCCATAAAAAGCACAAACATCCTTCTGAGTTACAAAACCTTTCCCGTCTTTGGGGGTATTGTCCGGACCGCATGTCCGCCCTGCTCTGAGCGCTGCTGGGCTGCCCACGGTGGGGCTGGCCAGGGATGGACAGTGTGAGGAGCGAGGCTGAGCTCATACCTCTGCATCCCCTGCACACCCGAGCTGTGCCTGCCAGCCCTTCTGCCGTGGATGCCGGGCATAAGCCAGTGCTCTGCCCTTTAATGATAAAGTGTGCCACCGCGTTTTGTTAGTGCGCTGTGTTTTCATCAGGTGATCTCCAGACAGGCAGTATGCAGTTGCTCGGTGATTATTGTGGTTTGCAGCATACAAATTAGTGTGGGAAGTTGCTAATGCTAGTCTGGCAACTTAGGACTTCAGTGGCAGGATTGGCTTTTTCTGTGCTTGCCTGAGGTGCGCAGGGTGAGGAGGGAGAGCACAGATAGGTGCCATGCTGCCCACCACTTGTTGGGACATCCATTTTTTGCTCTGGCAAAGGATCATCCCATCTTCCAAACCTGCTCATAAAAGCCAGGCACCACAGATGGGCTTTGAACATCAAGAGGTGCGCTTCCTCAAGGCAAGTTGTTTACATCCTGGATTTTTAGGATTAATACATTTTTATTGAATTAATTTTTAAGAATGGCTAGGTCCTGGGTATGTCGTGCTGGTTCTCCACCATCTCAAGCTGTTTCATAGCACACGTTGCACTTGTTCTGTGTGATGCTGCAAGTCTGGTAATGTTTGCCGCAGCCTCCCAAATCAGCCTCAGCGCTGCTGCTACGGAGTTGCTGCAGTTAGTTGTTGCTGGCCAGAAAACTGCATTTTCCTTGCTGGGTGTAGACATAGCATGTACTTACTCTTCATTGACCTTCCTTGGGCTCCTGTTCCTGACTTTGAGCTGTGGTGTGCTGCCTTGCACAGCATAACTGGGATTTGTTCCGCAGCATGGGGTCAGACCAGCCTGATGGTCTGAAGGCAAGGCTGAAACAGTTGTTGAAAATCCTACTGACTGGGTCCAACAGCACATCCTAATTTACCAGCTGCCTAGTGTTTTTCATCTGTTCCTCCTGGCCTCTGTATTCCATTAGGTATTAATCATAGTAAGTCCTTATTCTACAGATGTTTACCCATATGCAGCATTCTATTGACATCTGTAGGACACAGTTGTTGGGCAAAGTTAGAAAAGGGTTCTGGTGGTTGTAGGTCAAATCCCATGCAACTTGCCAAATGACAACAATTGAAAAAATATAAACAAAACAACAAAATGAACTCAAACTTAAAACTATGAACTAGCAATGTAAAGAAATAATTCAGTGCAGTTACATACTTCAAATATTTACATTCCTGTAGTGAAGTAGAGATAGGTAGTGATCATCTTGTGAAAGTGAAGGTGCAAAGAGAAATGAAGCCCACTGAATCATCTATTGTAAATTCAATGTGAGAACAACGATGCAATTTAGGAAAAGAAATTATGACCTGATATTTAGAATTCCCCTATTTTTAACAATCAATGTTTCTGTTAGTTGAATGAATGAAAGAACTGGGCTAACTGGTCCATTATCCCCTTTTCTTCCTCCTTACTTCTTAACCTTGCAATACAGTCTTGCTAGTTCTTATGATACCAAGGTGTGAACTGTGTCTCTCCAAAATCCTGAGTTTTAATTTCAAGAAAATATGGAGCTTGGAAGAAGAGGGGGAAAAGAAGAAGAAAAAGAAAAAAAACCAACAAAAACCAAGTCTTATAAAGAACTTGTGCTGAGTGGGTTGGTCTGTTTTTTTTCTTAAGGCTCTGATCTTATAGCTTTTTTTTGCAACAATTAAGACTGGAGATAGTTTCCTTTCTTGAAAAGTCTGTGGGAAAACTAGTACTATATCGTTCTGTACTGGATTGTCTTCTAAAAAGTCAATGCTCGGGCACATGTAGAGTAGTGTTAAGAACTGAGCAGATCCTTGACTGGTGAGCCTAATATAGATCCATTTCACATGAAATTAAGTGGTAAATGCCTCTCTTCAGGACTTATGTGTCAGAGGAATGTTTCTGGGTTTTTTCACTTAATCAGCTTTAAAGCGCTCAAATTAAAGGTGTTCCTCCTAAATAAAATGTTTTGGAATGAGAGTGAACATACTTTGCAAGCAGGAGTTCCCATTTTGCAAACAAGACTCTCCATGGGCTTTCCAGATGGTGAATGAGAAACATCTTTCAAGTTCAGTCTTAAACTAAACCTTGTTTCAGTGTAGTCAGTCTCTCCCATACCATGTGGCTGCTGCTTGTGACTCAGCTCCCTTTGCCTTTCCTTTGCATTCTTCTCAGGCAGGAGAAGCAAGAGGAAGGTGGAAGAGAACACTAGGGTATTTCATGTGTGAAAACTGGTTTTGAAACAGCAAACCATGGCAGATGACAAATTTGGTACCTGGGAGATTTTAAGAGCAAAGTTTCTTAAGAGGAGCAAAATTGTGTGGCTGAGCCTCAGTGAAGAGTGCAGTGGAGGAGAAGATGACATTTCTCCACCATCACTTTGTCTATTAGTCTTTGAGCCACAAGTCTGAAGAGGGTAGCTGAAAGAGGAAATGAGAAGAGGGTGCGAGCGTGACTTCACACGTGGATTTAGAAATACTTTTCCACCTTGATGTGAATTTATAAGATTGTGATGTAGCATAAGCAAAAAGTTGCCAGGCTGGTCGCTTGTGGACTGGGGACTGCTGAGCACAACTGAGTGCTGTGGATGAGCTGCAGGCAGTCCTCTTGTCCCCATGTCAGTGATAGGAGCTACGTGGCAATGTAACAACTTCCTAGATGATATGGAAAAGCTTGTGTTAGCAGCAGCTAGTGGTGATTTAAACTGGCTTGTTTGGACAGTCATGCTGGGATAACGACTCTTGCTATATTGCTGTAGGCTTTGGTGAATGGTTTTTAGAGGATAGTCTCTTTTTCTCTGCTGCTTTTATGTGCACTGTCCTTCCTTTGTTCTGTCTTGCTTAAAATACCTGTTGAGGTTACAAAAATCTTGATTCCCATGGCTGAAGAATTGGGGTTTGTGCTTATATACAGGTTGAATAAATTCAGTTGCTTCTAAGGAAATGAAGTTTTGGGGGTCTTTGTGGTTTTGTGTTTGTGTTTCTTTTGTTCTAGTTGGTTTTCTTTGGCTTTTTTTACATTAGTAGTCACGACTGTAATTAATGAAAGTGTTTGTGGAAAAATACGAGTACTTGGCAAAAGTGTGCTATCATCGAAGATGGACTGTAGCTGCTATTGAAATCTGTGAAGGCAGCTAGGGCTTGTCTGGTTTTAGGGTAAGTTTTAAGGTTTTTGTGAGAATATTGTATATTCCTCATTATGAATTCAAATAAGGGGAGAGAATTACGTGCTAGTTTTAAGATGACTGTGAGATCTGTCATTTGCCTGGCCAGTGCTACCCCCTGCACCAATACAGACCATGATAGGAAGGTGTACAGTGGCCCCAAGCTCTCTTCCTCTGTGTTCCTTACATCTCCCTGCTGTCATCAGCAACTGCTGCCTCTTCCTTCTCCTCACCCATGTGTTGTCTTTTTAAATTACTTACCTTCCTTACTGAGTTTTGACAGATTAAAATTCCCACCCCCAAGCTAAGGTGCAAGGGGGAGAGTGGTGGAGGTGGTGCCATGTGCTGGGCGAGTCTGTGATACCCAATGATGATGTACAGCAGGACCCAAAACTGTGGATCTGGTAAATAGAGGACACTTGCCATACACTTTTCCTGCTTCCCGGATTTCTTATTTTTGCAGTTGTAACCACAGTCAGTTGCCAGGTAGTACTTTAAGTGCTGATTTTTAAATTTTGGAATAAAGGAGAAATGCCACTGACCTGACTGCCCAGGACTGTTAATTCTTTAGTTAAACTTCCAGTCATGAGAAAGAGCTGTTGTCCTGCAGCAGCTTATCGAACCCAACTGTGGCCGATAATAAGCTTTCCACATTCCTGCATTGTGTTTTTTCCACCAATGACACCATTGTGTAGGTTGGGCAGTCTTGAAAGTGAAAAAGCTGTTTGACAAAACTTGTCAAAACGTAAAGGTAACGCTTTAATCTTTCTCATGAAAGTCAAAACTCAGACTGTACCAATACTGATAACTCTCCTGAAAAGACTAATAGCATCTCCTTGCCAGATTTGCGTTTGAGGGTATGATAAAGCTGTTTTTTCCTGGCAGTGTAGAAACCTCGTCATCCTCAGGAGCTGACAACTGTGTCTTCAGAGCTCTAGCAGAGAAGTGCAATTGCTTTTGGCTTTTGAGCAAGGTCTGTCAGCAATGTCTGTGCTCACACTCAGCAGCAGAAGGTGAGGAGAAGTGTGCTTGTCCACCTGCATATACAGAGGGTAATGTCTCTGTGCTGTTTGTGTTGGGAATAACTGGAAGATAAAATGTTTTGGGTTTTTTTCATTAAAAAAATGCTCATATTACATGAAGTGGGAGAAGTACTGACACCTTCAAAGGGCTGAGGAAGGTAAAAATTTATTCCAGTTCCCTCTGAAGTCAGTAATAGTAATAATGTATGTTTTAATCCAGTTTCTTGTTTTTTAAGTCATTGTCAGCACTGCACTATCTCCAGTTACTGAAACAGAAGGAGATGGAGCCTGTTCAAGGCTAATCAGCAGCTGTTGCGCAGACCTCAGGAGCAGGAGAGCGAGTGCTTTGATCTCGTGTGGGGGATGAACAGACAACAGAAACATCTCATTTTCAAGGAGATTTTGTTCTGCAGGAAACTAACCCCCCTAAACTGACCTTATATCCTATGGAAACATCTTTGTGGCTTTGCTCTGCTTTAAAACAGTAAAGCAAAGTGGTATTGTTCAGGAGTCAGAACTAACTTTGTTGAGAGAAAGGTGTTAGTAGTTTACTCCTCTACTCTCTGAGGAAATTGTGATTTGTGCTTTAAGTGTTTTGAAAATGAATTTTACCCTGTTCAGCTAGATTTTGTGCCTAGATTTCGGTGTGTAGTCAGTTCATGAAGTTGAGTTGAAGGTACTGAAATTTGGATCACATTCTCAAATACCTTCCAAAGCTGTGCTTTCTGTCACTATCTGGAGAGACTTAAGGTTCAACTAGCCCTTCTCTGTAACTCTGTCCATCCCTTCCCACTCCACCATCCCTGGATGAAAACTGCTGATCCCCAACTACTGGCAGTGGGGAGCCAGGCTGGCTGGAGAGAAACGGAGCCTGTTAGTGGCACTAGCTTGGGGTGATTTCTGGAGTATTCATTTATTTCCTGTTTGTATGTTACGTGGCATTAGTCTACACAGACTTTTGTAGTAGTTTTCAACCACTGCTGACATCCAGCTTTTGTTGGAAGCCTTTTGAGCACAGGAAAGCTGCACTGACAAAGCCAGGCACTGCGAAGAAGGACATCTTGATCAATACTCTGAGTTACAGAGTAATACACCAGACAGGTGGCCGTTACTACTTGTTTGTTTCCCAGGAGTTAGGTATGGAAGAACAGATTGGATATTCTGCTTAAGAGGCTGAACTCTTCATTTTTTGGTTGAAGTCAGTGAGGGATGTCCATCTTCCAGTGAACTTCATGAGTTTGCCGCTGAGTAGCTGGGCCAGGCACACAGTTGGCATGTTAAGGCATTTGGGTACCTAAACTGAAGTGTTTCAGTACTCCTAAGCTACCAGTGAAGGGTGAGTTTTCAGAAACAAAACTGTTCATTAGTATGAAATCAGTAAAGTTGTATTTTTTTCTGGATAGCTTATTTCTTCCTGTGGCACTTCTTGTTTTGTCATCAGTGTATGAATTAGTAAAGAGGGAGAATCAAGATAAATGTGGATTTGGTTGTCTTTTGTATTAAGTGATGTCCAGCTTGACCTAGTTAATAACATCTCTTCCTGTCTCTCAAACTTTGTATTTGGAGCCAAGCTACTGAGGTGCATAAACAAAAGGTTCTCTAAACATATACTGACGATTGTGCCTTTTGTTTTGCCAAGCCCTAATAGCAAAATGCTTTTTGAATGCAGGTGCAGTATAGCCTGTGTTCATTACCCTTAATTTTAAAGCAGTTTTAACTGCTTTGAATCAACTGTATTAATGAGTTATATAGAGAGATATATACAATGAAATGTGCAGTTATTTTATTCAGCATACAATCTGTATGCATACAAAATCTAGCTTATTAATTAGTTTTGCAATGAATGTGCCACCATTTTACTTAGTTGAGATAAAGTTTTTAGTTAATTTTGTGGTTGCTAGCATATATGCCTAATAGAAAGTTATAAAAGAAGAAGGAATTTTTATCATCTCCAAGAACTGAATACAGAGGAAGGTAAGAGAGAACGTTTGCCTTTTCAGCAGCAAAATCTGCAAGGTAGAAGTAGAAACTTCTGTAGGTGGTCTTACAGCTGCAGTATTTGGAAACATATTTCCTTTCCCTTTTGCAGTTGGGAGAAATTTATTTGCTATGGAAATGATGGCATATGGCCTTTCTTTTGCAAATGCTGTTCCAAATATTTTTAAAACCTCGCTTCACAGAAACAAAAACCATTCGATTTTAATAAGTGCTCTGTGGCTTTGCTTGCCCCCTTGGAGGGAGGTGGTGTGTTAGGGAGCTCCAGAGTAACCCAGGTTACTGGGCGTCTTCCCCCAGAACAGGTTCAGATCAATATAAGGTGCCACCATGTGCACCAAGTGAAGTCTTTCCTCAGGCGGGTTCTATACTCGGCACTCGTGGGACCGCACCTTGAGTACTGTGTCCAGTTCTGGGCACCACAGTACAGGAAGGACATTGAGGTGCTGGAGCGGGTGCAGAGAAGGGCAACAAACCTGGTGAGGAGTCTGGAGAATATGTTGTATGAGGAGCACCTGAGGGAACTGGGGTTGTTTAGTCTGGAGGAGGCTGAGAGGACACCTCATTGCTCTCTACAACTACCTAAAAGGAGGTTGTAGTGAGGTTGGTGTCGGTCTCTTCTCCCAAGTAACTAATGACAGGACAAGAGGTAATGGCCTCAAGTTGCGCCAGAGGAGGTTTCGATTGGATATTAGGAAGAAGTTCTTTACTGAAAGAGTGGTTAGCCATTGGAACAGGCTCCCCAGGGAAGCCGTGGAGTCACCACCCCTGGAGGTGTTAAAAAAAATGAGTAGATGTAGCACTTGAGGACATGGTCTAGTGGTCAGGGAGATGTTGGGATGAAGGTTGGACTAGGTGATCCTAGAGGTCTTTTCCAACCTTTATGATTCTATGATTCTATCTATAAATTAGCTACCAGTGGGGATTTTTTTCTCCAGCCTGTGGCTTATGCAGAACTCGTACATCGCAGGGAGACTGAGGTGGGTTGCAGAGCTGTCTGGGCACAGGAGCTGGCTGTGGCTTGCATAGCTTGGGAGGTATCTTCTGCCAAGACTTTTTTGTTTTTCCCTCTCCCAGACTGGAAGGCCTTGCTGTGCACCCAGCCAGCCGATGGACAGATACTGTGTTGTTGAGTTACCTTGCCAAGGAACACGTTGTATTTGCATTTCAGATGCCTCAGGCTTTGTGAACTGCATTGTTCCAGCCTCCCTGAATAGCAGCTATTGACCCCTAACAATGTACATTTGTTTAAATCAAAACCTTTCATGCTTTAAAAAGCTTATTTTAGGACTAGCCCAACCAAGTGAATGCTTCTGTGCAGACCCCATATTTTCCCCTTTATAGTCAGAAAAAAAATTGCAGAATTAAGTCTTTAGTTTCAAGATGGAAAACATTCTCCTCATTGTGAGTGGCTATTTTACATGCTGAGCTTTTGGCAATTTTTGTTGCATCTTAATGTTTGTAAGCTTTTCATTACCCTTGAAAGCATAAACTTGATGTTACTTAAGCTCAGAGATTTTGGCAAATAATAAACCAGTGGAATGAGGGATTTGGCTGTCCTGAAGCACTTCAAGAACTTTACTGCATTTTGACAAATAGGAGGTTTTTAGCTGCTGATGTGTGCATTTAGATTGACTGAATTAATCTAGGAGAGCGAGGTGGAGACTGACTGTTACAGACACTTCATGTCCAGCAGCAGGCTGGTGGAAATGTTTCCTGGGTGATGGGAAGTGTGGGGCCAAATGCCTTTTGCTGCTTGGGGTGACTAATGCATGCCTCCACCCTTGGAGCCATCAGGTCTCTGTTGGTGTCAATAGCCAGCATCATTAAATCTTATAAGTTGTGAACAACACTATGGTCATTTATTGTGGGGGGGAAGCTTCTGTCCCATGGGGTTATTAGTTGAGGCAGAAAAGCCCAGTGAAGTAAAAATGTTCTGTGAGCTGAGCAACCTTACAGTCATTCCATTTTATGCCAAAATGAACCCACTAATAACAGAATATTCAAACATGAAACAGTGATTGTCTGTTTGAATGCATTTGTTTCGTGGGCTGATGGTTCTTTCTTCTGTTGGCCTATGCTAGCTCAGTAGTATTGTGTCTTGTGAGGTTTCTATAGGTATTTCTGTTGGATGCATTTAGAAGAGTGTTGCCAGCAGGCTGAGGGAAATGGTCCTTCCCCTCTGCTCAGCACTGGTGAGGCCACACCTGGAGTGCTGTGTCCAGTTCTGGGCTCCCTAGTATAGGAGGGACATGGACATATTCAGTAGGGTCCAACGAAGAACCACAGAGTTAATGAAGAGACTGGAGCATCTCTCCTATGAGGAGGAACCAAGGCTTCTCTCATTGGTGCCCAGTGACAGGACTGGAGACTGGCATAAACTGAAACGCAGGAGGTTCTGCCTGAACATCACGAAACACTTTTTTACTGTGAGGGTGACCAAGTACTGGCACAGGCTGCCCAGAGAGGTTATGGAGTCCTTCCTCTTTAGGATACTCAACAGCCATCTGGACGTGGCCCTGGGCAACCAGCTCTAGGTGGCCCTGCTTGAACAGGAGGGTTGGACTAGATGGTCTCCAGAGGTCCCTTCCAACCTCAGCCTTTTGTGATGCACAAGTGAAGTGAGAGCCCTTTGTGTCCCACCCAGGTGGTTTTGGTACATACTCCTTAATACTGAGGATGTTGCCTTCAAAGTTGGCATTGCTCCTGCACCCATAACTAAGGAAAATGGGACGTTTCTGTTTGGTGGCTCTAGCAGGGAGGTACCAGAGGAAGTCCCAGAGCAATGCCCTCACATCAGCCTTCCTCCCTCTGGGAAGTGCAGGGTGAGGACCGGTCAGCATGGAGGTGTTCATGCCACTCAGGATTAAAATCAGAGCAGCACACATCTGATGACTGTAGTCCAGTGCAGACCCAGGAGAGCTGGTGGAAGTCTTCCTACTGCCTGTCACTGGGTTTTGAGTTAAATGCTCAAGTCCTCTCAACGGCTTTTACCATTTGTAGGGAGTCCTCTCCCCTCTGTTTCCCAGTCTCTTGCTCCCCCTGCCCACCTCAAGTGCTAGTGCTTTCCTTTCTGCTCCCCTCTGCCCTTGCCCTGTGCTTTTGAGTCGACATAACCTGCATTTGAACTGCCTCGGAGTTGCTGTAAACCTGGAAACCATCTGGCTGGAGGTTTCAGAGGTAAAAGGGCAAATGGCTCTGCAGGCATTTGCAGCATTTGAAGTGGAAAGCAGTTTTATCAGAAGATGGAGGGGGAAAAAATGAGGGATGCTCTTACATGGTCCTCTGTGTGCAGCTGAACTCTTACCGTTCAGAGAAACCACACAGTTTTAACTGTGTGGAATTTTAACGTTCTCCACAAGCATTATTTTATCTTAGTGCTGCTGCTCCCCCATCATAGAAACAAGAATAATGTTTATTCAACATTATCTAAGGCATACGCAACTCATAATGCGGCTGAAGTCTGTGGTAGACTCATGGAACACTCACCTGAAGTACCTAACAAAACTTAAGTATGTAACACCCCACCACCAAGGCTGCAAGTCTGGTTTCTGTGTGTAGAAATTCAGGCAAGGACAGCCTTTGGATGCTAGCGGGCAGAATTAATTTAAATTGGTTTTTTTCAGTGATCGTACACCCAAAGACACAACCTCATGATTATCAGGGTATATCCCAGGATTGTTCCACCCCCTCTTTAGGAGAGAGTGATTGTTCTGGTGAAAAAAAATCTCCATTGTCAACATACCGCTAAAATATTATCTTTCTGATATGGAGCCTGCTGTTCATTTGTAGAGAATGGGAGTGTAGTTTGGGTTGGATGCCAGACCATGGGCTGTTACTGCTCAATGTTTTAATGCCAGCTGAAGCCTTATCCTAGACTGGAGCAACTCGAGCGGGTATCATTAATGGGATGGCTTTCCCTGCAGCTGCAGCATCAGCTGTGGTTCCTCCTCCCACATCCTCCTCCCTTCTTTTCAGTGGTGGATATTTCTCTTTTATTGACTCTGGCTCTACCAGCCAGGTGAAAATGAAAAGAATTTGCATCTCCTCTGTCTCACTAGACTGACTTCAGTGTCTCCTTCGCTTACTTGCCTCCAAAAAGAAAATGTTTTTCTTTGTAACCTTGCTTGCTAGTAGGTATTTTTTTTTTAAATCCTCTGTGGTGTTGTGCAGCCAAGAGCGGACTGTGTAAAGGGCAAAGTGGTTTAGAAAAAAGGTGAAAGATGATAGGGGGGAAGTGCTGTGAGTGCCTAGCAGAGGTTGAAAATAAACAGGTAGGGAGCCAGCCGGCTTTGAGGAGGATCTTTTGTGTGTAAATTCAAACACGCTTTGTAATTTTACATGTGCTAACATGAGGCACATGACTCCAAGAATTGGCTCCAGCTGCTTTTGCCGGCATTTAGGAATTTGTACTGAAAAAAAAAAGCACTTTGTTGTAGTTCTCCTGTGTTTACTGTTCTGGTAGAAACCAACAAATACTTGCTGGGAGATTATTTTATTTCTTTCACTTGCATATTTGGGTTTTGTTCTTGCTTTCTGTCCTTCTACTTGATAAATACTTTCAGAGAAAAATGAGTGAAATTTCTTTTTTCAGTTATGCCATCTGTAACTCTGTTTTGCTTATTCTAGGGCTCCCGGGTCTGGCTGCGAGAAAATAATCAGCATTATCCCAGTACTGTTCATTCCTGTGCGGAAGGAGTCGTGGTATTCAGGACAGACTATGGTCAGGTATGGGCACCACTCCTCTATTTTCTCCTTTTTGCCACTCTGCAAAAGCAGCTGTTTTCCTTGTGGGGAGGGCATAGGGGAAACTAAAAGCTTAAGGTCTCTGAAAAAAGTACTCATTTTGTATGACTTGGTTTTAATAGCTCTTTCCATTGCCTGTCAGTTCACAGAATCATAAAATAGTAGGGGTTGGAAGGGACCTCTGGAGATCATCTAGTCCAACTCCCCTGCCAAAGCAGATTCACCTAGAGCAGATTACACAGGAACGTGTCCAGGCCGGTTTTGAATGTCTCCAGAGAAGGAGACTCCACAACTTCTCTGGGCAGCCTGTTCCACTGTTTTGTCACCCTCATGGTAAAGAAGTTTCTCCTCGTGTTGAGGTGGAACTTCTTGTGTTCCAGTTTGTGCCCATTGGCCCTCATCCTATCACTGGGCACCACTGAAAAGAGACTGGCCCCATCTTTCTGAAGTTGCTATGATCATGCCTGCCAAAGCTGAAGCAATGTTGCCAGCTGTGAGAGCCTTCTTCCATATAGGTCAGTGGTTACATAGTTTGCTGGAGGTAGGTGACCTCTTCATGGTTGTATTCCCTTACAATAACAGAAGCGGGGGGACTGCTTGTGGCACTGTGGCATCATGGTAGTGGATTGTCACTGGTTCGGTGGGATGCAGCAAGGCATACCTTCCGAAGCAAAACTGGAGCAACTCCACCAGCTCCTGTTGCAAGAGGTTTGTGAAGGAAAGGAACCATTACTCCCCTCTCATTGCTTTTTTGGTTTGAGGTTTGGTTTGGTGGGCATTTTTTCTGTTTGGCTTGGGGTGTTTTGTGTGTGTTTGTTTTTCCTTTTAAATTTTAACTGCTTCTTTGCTGTCAAGTGCTCCTGGCTCCTGCTAGCCTGCAGGAATGGAGATAGGTCCCAGCATCTCCTTGGGTTACCTTGGCCATCTCAGGCAGTGTGTGCCTCTGTGTCTGGCTGCCAGCTGGTGGAGGAGGCTAGTATGGAGCCTGTTCTCCATGCCCCCCCCCCCCCCTTCTTTTTTTTCCTCTTTAATTTTCCTTTTAAACCCCCGGAAGAAGGCTGAACTAGCCTTGCCAGTTGCTGACAGCTTGGAAGTGCTTTGCTTTCTCACACACTTTTTACTTATCTATTTGTTCTACTCTCCATTAGGCCACAGTTTATCCAGACGTAGCTTCCTGCAGCTTCCCTGAAGAAATTTCAGTTTTAGGTTGTCAGATATAAACAGTTGTGCTGAGATAGTCATCAACCTCTGGAGGATGCTCCCTTTGACATTTGGAGGATGTTTATTCTCTCAATTTTGCTTCTTTTTTGTAGTTATTTGCACCAGATGAAGGTAGCTTCGTGTAGTGAACAAGGCTGAGAAGAGCATGGTAGACTGGAAAACGTTCTGCCTGTTCTTGCTGCCTTCACTTAAGGTCTTTCTGGGTAATCATGGTGGAAAAGCTTGTAATGCAGAGCCGAGGAACCCTTGGCCTTTCCTTGCATGCTGTTCTTCAGGCAGGAAAGGAACCAGACAGAGTTGCAGAGTGGTTTTTAATGGGCAAGATACAGCCTACTTGAGGTTAAATTGCTGTTGTCCTGGCTGTGAGGGATGAAAATGGGGGTGCAACAACCAGGGTCTGAGGCAGAGAAAACTGTGTCTTCCTTCTCCTCAGAGTCCCTGGGCATGTGGCAAAAGAAACTCGGTGACAGAGAGGTCATGTCCAAGCATCCATGTCCAGTGCTGTCTCTGGCGGCAAAACTTAGTTGTGCTGTACATCCCTGGGGTAGGAGAGAGATAGGTGAAAGTCCCTGCTGTCCTCAGCATCTGAAGAGGTTGTCAGGGAGCCCAACTTCCTGATAGCTTTTGTGTTCCCACCCCCACCCACTGCCCACCTAATGTCACTGGTGGGTTCTCAGGCCAATGCCTGTATCCTCCTAGAAGCTATGCTATGGCACATGGAGGACAGGGAGATGATTTGAGACACCCACATGCTTATAGGAGCAGCCTGCTGTAATTTTCACAGGATTTTGTAACTGGACACACAGTGTAAAGAACCTGACCTTTAGAAGTGTTTTGAGCTTCAAAACCCCTATACTTATGGAAACCACAGATGCTGTTGTAAAATGGACAGCTTGGTTTGGTGCCCTAGGAAAGGATGGCAGAGCTAATGTTGGCATCCACCAGAGGAAAAGCTGCTTGCTGATGGTCTTGTGTGTATGCATTACGTGTGACACTGCTGCCTTTCCATGGTGTACATAATGCAAGCTGAAACTTCAGGTAATAAAGCAAAAGCCTCAAGTCATCACCATGATACCATCTGACTGATTATATTTCCCTAGAAAACCTTGGCACTATGAATGTCACTGGGGGAAAAAAAAACCCAACCCTTCTATGGTTTGGTCTGCTTGTGTTAAAAGCAGGTGGTGCAGAACAGAAGAATGTAGGGAACAGCCTTCAGACCCGTGATGTGGCATGTGTCTCCTCAAAGGGCCTGAGCTGGCTGCTGCCCAGCCAGAGGCAATACTAGTGGTACACTGCATTTGGTAACTTTAATTCTTTTCAAGGCTTATATTTCCAGGAGTGCCCTTTGCCTGTAAAAGGACTGTGCCTGTTGATGTTGGCCAGTTAATACTGTTTTTCTCCCATTGCTTTTCCTGATATGCTTTTAGATGATCTTTCCTCTGCTGTTTGGTTGCCTATGGGCTGCAGAAGGTTGCAAGCAGGTGAAATGAAACTGAGATAATGCCCAGTGATGACCTCTGGGCTTGGCGATCCCTGCAATGCTGTATATCGCTTTGAATAACAAGGCAGGGGAAGCAAGGGGTGAGGTTGCAGAAAGTCTAATGGCAAACTGATCAAAGTGTTTTGGGACCTTATCAAAGCACAGCATTGTTATTCATCTTCTCTAATTCCGTAGCTTCTACTAGACTTTGCAGTTCTCACCTTGCCACTGAACATTTTGCATGACTTCTTGAGATGTGATTGACAGGGCAGTGGAACTAGGGAGGTGTGTTTGCTGGAGTTGTGCTCAGGTTTTATAAGTTTAGACTTCAAGTCTTTGCCACCATCACTTTGCACAATTATGTAAATATGGCACAGTACGTTACTTGTTAACATCTTTCTCTTCCAAGTGGTGGAAATAAATTTGCCACAAAAACCTGTGGCCGCATACAGTTGTATGCTGAAGGTTTCTTGGTTGTAGGGAGTCCTACTCAATGCCAATACCCTTGCGAGAATATGCCATAACCTTTCCATATTTTAACAAGATGCGTATCAGGTATTGAATCCCTTCTTGACAATCACATAGCTATATATTTGCTCCTTGAATGTTCCTGTGTTGCCTGAATGTTTCAGTAAAGCCGTCCATTAGTTCATTCTCCTTAAGACAATTGCGGTACTGCCTTCTGCTGTTGTCACCCTCTGCGTGAGATGGTTGTAGAACTAGCTGATTTGATAGGCTGTGTGGAATATCTGATACATATGACATGGTACACTAAAAAAGAGAATTTCTGTTTGTAGGTTTGGGTTTCCCTGATCAAATAGCTATGAAACAGTCTTAACGCTTTATGGAAAAAAAAGTGTGGCACGGTACGGGGGTAGATTAAAGCCTCATTAAATACAGGGAGGGGAAGAGTACGTCAGGGTTGTGTTTCACCACCCCAGCCCACAATAAAGGAGTGGGAGATGAAAGGTGTAACACCCCTCTCAGCACATATTCATGGCATTGGGCTGCAGCTGGCTCTGGAGTGCCTCTCAAAAGCCTTCTGCAGGCTGGCTTTCAAAACCAAGGGTCTGCAACGACTCGAAAAGCTGCGATGAGCAGACAGTTCATATTGTGCATGTCTTTATAAGCACTTCCCAGATGCTTTCCAGAAGAGAAGATTCTGTACTCATTTGCTGGTTGGCGGGTGGGTGGGTTGGTTGCTTGGTTTGGTTTTTGTTCCAATAGTGTGCGCAGTGCTGGTGAAGGACTCTGTGCCTGACGTTTTGGAAACACCATGTTTGTGAATATACATATAAAGTAAGTAAGCCCAGTCTATGAATACTCAGACTTAAAAAAATAATCCTTCCTTGTGTGTATAGACATATATACATGTATATGCATGTGTATATATGTATCTGCACATATATAAGATGATACTACAGTTACGCATTTTTTTCATGGTTGTGGATATTTTTGCTACCTGTATTTTTAGGGTTAAAATGATTTCATCCTTGAGGGTTTTATTTACAGTAAAGCAGACATTTCCTCATCGTCATATTCTATAAACTTTTAATGAAGCTGTGCAAGCTTATAAAGTACTCAAGTGGATATTTAAATAAAATGCCAAAAGCTCTGCTGTCACTGTATGCTGTGTTTGCAATCACTGACTTGTGCATGTTTGGTAGAGTATCAGCAGCTCTGTTGAGAAAAAGCCTCCTTCCAGTTTCTCTCCTTTTTTGAATAATGTGAATGTTACTTTATTTCAGATAAAATATTAACTTTTCCCCTTGCATGAAAGAGGATTGTGTTGTGCTCGTCACTTGCGCAGACACACTTGAAACTCCTCAGTGAAAGCATAGACAGCAAAGAGAAACAGCTTGTGGGGGTAGGAGTGAAATCTTTTAGAAGAGCTGTCTTGAGTTGTGTGGCATTCATTTCAAGAACATCTTTCTTGTCTCCTAATAGGGACACTCTGCTTTTTCTTCCATTTGTACATCCAAATATATATAAGAATAATGCCAGTAATTGTACAGACAGCATGTACCTCCCTCATTTTTTTGTTTTTGGTTTTTTTTTTTTAATGTAGTCACAGTGGCTTGTGTAAGTAGCACTGTGTTTAAGCCTTTGAGCAATGGGGACTTTCAGAACAGCACCTAAGAGCACGCATTATTAAAAATGCCCATTCCCGCACAAGGGAAGATTCCTGTAAATGTAAGACATAATACGTGTGTATGCATCCCGGGAGCAGTAAAAGTTGAATCAATTGCTGCAAAGTGCCCTGCGTCTGACACTGACATTTCAGGATACTTAATTGCATGCCTGCTTAGTTGACCAAGAGGAACTTTTAAATCAAATATGTTATAAATAGAAGCAGCTGAGCAATAATATCCCAAAAATGTAGGCTCTTTAAAAACAGATGTCACATTTCACCAGTAAAGACTTTGTCAGTTAAACCAGCTTTCTGTGAACTTCCTTCACAAAGAAGTCCTTTACAGCATGGTGTTATGTCAGCAAACAGAGTGCTGCTCAGTGTTCTTAGCTCCAAATCAGAGACACCTGTAAATGGTTTGATCAGCAACAAAAGTATTTTTTCCTGTGTGTTTAACTTAATGTGGCTCTTCTGGGGCAGTTCTACATCTCAAGAATTGGAAGGCTACAGATGTTCCGTGTTAAACACAGCTTAAGTATGTTTTCCATAGAGGTTTTCACCTTTCCTTTTTTTTTTTTTCTTCTGATTGGAAGGCTGGGAGAGTTTCTCCTCGTGACCTCATTCAGAAAAGTTAGACCTGGGCTTTGTTTGAGGTTTGTTTTTCATTTTTTGCTTGGTTGGGGGGGGGTTGATTTTTGAGTTAGCAATAGGATTATGTTGAAGTTACCATGTGGTACCATGAGAGTTTGTGTTTTCCTCATTTTTGGGTTAAAAGAAAAAAAAAATCTCAAACCTTCAGGCAATGGTTAAACACTTCTCATAAGGACTCTTTTCTTTGCCTTATGTCCTTTCTTACCCTCACTTAGGACTCTCTTCAGGGCTTTGCTTTCTTCAGTAGCCTTTGCTACTGTGAGGAGCCCTTTTAAAACAAGAGCCTTCCGTTCATATTCACAGGGCATGAATAACACCACTGAAGTTGCTTGGCTTAAGTTACTGAAGTCAGTACGACTGTTTATCAGTAAATGCTGTGTTTGGCTGCATCAGTTCATAGGATCAGGCATCGGAGAAGTAAATCCTTCTGGATGAGTTTTTTCTTAGCAGTCGTTGAAAGGCATTGTGCTTGCTTCTAGCTCTTCCATGTGAAGATTGGACAGTATTTCCAAACAGTGGGGTTTTTTTGACATTTCCCTGAATTCCATATCTATTACCCCTGAAATACACCCTTACAAGGAAGCATTTTAAAGAAGCCCTTTGGGTACTCCCTTGTATATACAGCCTCTTAAGAAAATACACAAATAAATGCAGTGGGCTTTGATCTTGGCTACTCTTAGTATTAAATGAATCCATCTCTTTCTGCAGACATTATTTATGAAGACTTTCAAGCCTTTTAATGGTGCTTATGGAGAGTAGTGGCTACCGACTGCAGCTGCTGGGTAGCTCATGCGTGGTTCAGGCAGCAGATCCCCTGCCTTTGGGGCTCAGAGTCAATGCCAAATTCAGCAGCTTTACCCCAGGAAATTGGATTCCATCTGTCTAAACACTGTAAAGTTCATTTTGTTCTGCAGTTAGTTCTTTGGTTTACTTGTAATAATTCTCCTGATTAATATACTTTAAAAAGCTTGGTGCAGTGGCTGTTTGCATGTTGGCTTCTTGGGCTTTTTTTGTGTTTTGGGTCGTTTTTTACTGCCGTTGTTTCTAAGGGATGTGTAAGGGAATGTTGGGTTGGGGGAATGGGGTGGGGTTGGGATGGGGAGAGCCAGCAGTCAGCCGGAGCACCTTTTAGTACTTAGGATTTATCTTCTGCTGAGAAGTGTTTACATCTTTATGTGGTGTGTCAAAGTTCAGCCACTCTCTGCAAGCATCTGTTGATGCATGTGTAAACAGAGCTTGTGGCAGATGCGAGCCGGGAGCATCCATGGGGAGACTGGCCACTGTGTCCCCGCCTGGCTTGGCCACGCTCGCCCTGGCCCAGGCACTGCCTGGCCTGGGGGTTGGCATTTGGGACCCCAGCCTGCAAGGCATCGCCTGAAGGATCTGTGAGGAGAGTGGGCTGTGTCCTGCTCACACATGCTTTCTCCATCCCGGGCTCTTCAGAAAGGGATTTCCATGAACCAAGTGAGGCTGCAGAGGCCATACGTGTCCTACAAGGCCACACGTGTCCTGCAAGCCCACTGAGCTGCATCATCCCAGCCCTCCTGTGAAGCATTTAATGGAGCATAACGGCCATGCACAAAAGCCTCCCTGCGCCCGGTGCCAATGTAATGCAACCACATGGCCTCACAGCACACCTTCCTTAATGAAAATTCTGCTTCAAAATCCCAAACTTTACTTACTAGTATGATGTTTGATCACTAGTTCAAGTGGGAGCACTCAAATTGAACAACTTCCTTTAAGTACTTGCTAATTGGAAAAATCATTAGTTTGGGTCCCTTAAATTCTCCAAAATACTGATTGCTATAGCATAGAAATATTAAAAAGACATTTCATACTACTAAAGAAAGAAATATCTGTAGCAGAAAACTTACTAATTTTCCTGATTCAGGAGCTAATTCAGCTTGCTTTTTTATCTGCTTTATATCAAGAGTGATATTTTTACAACTGCTGTTCTCTGGGTATTTGTTAAAGGGTAAGAGGGAAAAGCCTCTTTTTGTGTGTGTTTTTCTCTGAATTACTGTGTATTTATTATATTAAAAACACCGAGCAGGTTATGAAGTACTGCTTGAATACACTGCACGTGCTGTCCTTACTTTTTCCCTGTTACTTGCCTTTCTGCCAAAACCACTATCAGTTTGATTAATTCCAGGAAGGGAGAAGTTTTAATCCTGGAGCGAGATATTTTAAAAGAAAGGTTGAATTGTAAAAACAAAACAAACTCAAAACAATATCCACCCCTGACTGCTGGACCAAGTTGACTGTATTATTCCTGTAAAATGAGCTTTCTGGTCACCACTGCACAGCCACTTCTCCTCATAAGTCAGGGAAGTTTGCAAGTGAGCAGCCGGGAGATTTTTAATGCAGAAATGATGGGGGCAGGAGGGCTGAGCAATGACCATAAATAACCACTTTAATGTTGGATTTTCAAGGGTTTTGTTCTGTGTTGCCTAAGCCTAATGGCAGTGTTTGCTTTAGCTTTACTGAAATTAATTTGTTTGGCATTAGCATGGCTGTTATTAAGTGTTTTACTAACAATATAAATTAAATCTGTATGAACAAAAGCATTTATCTATGAGCAGAGGGTGGCTTGATGCTTTTTACAAGGCCTGACTGCAAGCAGTCCCTGCCCGAGATGCTGACAAAGAGGTACTTACAGAGTCCCCTTGGTTTGCTGTGGCCACGTAATGGATTGTGGCTACATAAACAGTTGAGATGTCAGTCTTCTCGCTTGCTTTTTGCAAAGAAAATCCAAACCATCTGTGCTTTTTTGGTGCTTTTGTTATGCTTGTACTAAAGATAGCCAAACTACTTTTGTTTTAAGGTTAAAGCAGATGTAGGCAGGCAGCCATATTAGTTTCTTTTGTAAGGGAACACAGTGGAGCCGTTCACAAAGCATGGGAAGGAATTCAGGCCGCATCGTGCTGACAAACAATGACGATCAAACTGTAGCTTTGTGACGGGCTTGTCACACAGTTGTTCGCTTGTTCCTGTAGTCCCTTGGATGTGGGGCTGGTCTCATTGTTCAGGGCTGTTGGTGTTTTTAGGAACACGTGGTTCCGGTTAAGTGCAGTTATGTGCTGAGATACTTCACACCAGGGCACTGCTCAGCTTTGCTCTGGTGAGGTTTTGTACCTTCCAGTGCTGGTAAGTGGTGGATGGACACTTGAGATTTTTACTCGGAGAAGACTCCCATCAACTTCTGTGCAAACTTATCCCCATTAAGAGTTGAGCAAAACCCAAGTAGTATAGAGTGCTCTCATTTTAAAAATTATTGTAGATTACTTTATTATTCCTTAAGTTTTAAATTAAAAAGTCAAAGAAATGACTGGCTAATTCTGGATGGGATTTTACACAATGAGGGCTTGTGAGAAAAAGCTAGTGTATGTGTGAACAACCATTTAAAAGAGTATTGAGAGTCATGAGCAGAGGTGACCCTCTCTCTCTGTGGCAGCCAGCCGCCTGGGAGCTGCTGTTTGGCACAGCCATGTCCTGCCCCTGCCTTGCTGCATGGTTGGGGACAGAGAGCTGGGCTTGGGGGCACGAGCTATGAAAAATCCTATTTAGATACTGTTCCAAGTCAAGTGAGTAGGTCAAAAAACGTAGCCATCTGACAGGTGTCAGGTACAGTGTTAGGTATGCTAGTGGTCCCAGCCCACGTGCCAGCTGGCAGGCATGGTGAGGTGAGGATGATTAACCTGTAGGGAAACCTGTCCACTGGCAGGTCCTCTGGGGAAGGCTGTGGTGCATTTGACTGCACAGTGCCAGTTCTGTAGATGCAAAGCTTGTTTGATCTTTACCCTGCGGTCACTCGAGTAGTTCTTAAGGTGTACTTTATCTCTGTGTGCCAGAGAAATACAGAAATGGAGGGGGATCCTCTGCAGCTCTAGGTACCCTTCACTGCACAAGTTAACTTTAAAAAAACTAATTCCATGCTGTCAGATTTGCGTTTCAATGCCAGACTACTTTTTAAGGCTTGATGTCCAAAATAATCTTAATTTGAAAGATGCAGAACTTCTTGCAGAACTTCAGGTTCTTTTAGCAGGGAGCACAGGAGCTTCCTGATGGAATAAAATGTGTCATTGCACCTTCAGGAGCCACATGATGTTCACGTTCTTGAACTTTTCAAAGCGACTTGTTTGAAAGCAGCAAGCCTTCTCATGAAAATGCTATTGAAGCAAGATTTCCCCTAAAGCATTTCTGCAGTGTGATGATAAAACTCTTTCAATATGAGTTGCAAAATGAACTTTAAGTGCTCTTTCATAGTGGTGCTTTTATGTTTGCTAAATTAGGGGAATAAAATGTTCGTATTGGTCATATGCCTCTTCCTCATCCAGCACACTGTTTTGTAGAACAAACCAGGTCCTGTTTAGCATACACATGGTGGAGCTGAGAGATGATTTAAGGAAATTTATCTATCCAAGTTGGCTTAACTAAAGATAATCATAAAATGTGCATTGAAAAACCCACTGTGTTGTGAACTCAAACCCTGGAGAGTTAGGAAATGCAGCAGGGTCTCTTTTTGCACTGTAGGAAAAGCAGCATCCTGCTCCTCTGCAGCTGGGTGGTTGTGGCACACATGGGAGAGGAGGGGGACCAGGACCAGGGGAAGCAGCATGAGCCTGCTCTGAGCAACTTCTGGATTTTGTAGGGTTATGTGGACAAACATACATGAAGGTGGAAGTAAAAGGTGCTTGTTCAAAGCACCTGGATGGTCCTTGCATTTTGTGGCTTTGGGTTGTTATTTTTTGTTGTTTTTTTTTTAGGGGAAGAATTTTTAAAATTCTCTTCTTTTTGATGCCTCCTACAAGCCCTTTGTCTTGGCTGCCATGTATGGGCTCCTGCGCTTTTACTTGTATGGTCTCTCCAACTTCTGCTTCAGCTTCACTTTGTGACATGTCCCTGCTCATTCGGCCTTGCAGCCTGGCTCTCATTTGCAGCCACTTGTCCCCGACACATCAGTGCCTGTCCGCACACGCCAGTGCACACCCCATCAGGGCAGAAGGGGAGCTTGTAGGTCGCTGGAGCTGGGAGCACTGGGGCTCCCCAGGTGGGTGCTGGGAGGGCCTGGCAGCCAGCGCCCATCGCACCACCCCAGCCAGGAGCGGGGCAGCCGGGGGGCACCAGGGCAGCCCCGGGCATCAGGCACATCTCTGCAAACCTCTGCAGAGCACAACACCTCAAGAAGCCTCCTTTAGCTCATGAGGAACACAGGAGTCCGACGGTGGTCTCGTCCTCGTTTCGCAGGCGTCGGTGTGGGTTAGCGCAGGTGGCGGGAGCGGCGCGGGGAGCTCGGGGAGGCCTGGCTCAGCAGCAGCCAGAGCACGCCAAGGACAGACGGGCTTTCCCAGGGTGTCCAGCTGCTGAATGGCTGAGGCTCTACTGAGCACTCACTGTGGGATTTTTCTCCAGTGATTTGTAACTTTGTTGAACTGATGACTTTTACAGGAGAGATAAAATCTTGCCTCTTGGAAACAATTAGTTCCCTTTTAAAGTTAAACTTAGCCTCTCCAAAGAATGATCTGGTAGAATGTTCACGTAGCAAATCAGCAGAATTTATTGTAGGCCTGACTGAGACAAGAATACTATTTTGCCTATGGAGATAAAATAAGATAATTTGAAAATACGTGCATTGTTAGGAAGATATGTACCTGCCACTGAATGCTTCGTCTGAAGCTTCCCATGTGTAGCAGAATTATAAGCTAATGAAAACAGATTTGGGAAGGGAGCAATCTTAATAACTAGAAGTGCCACAGGCCTATAATGAAAGTAGTGATAGGTCTTTTACTGCTGAGTATTTATCTTTTGAAAGTGCATTTTTTCACTAGCATCAGCAAGGAGTTCTAACTAGAAGGAAATAACAAAATCCATTCCATTACTAATGCAGCTTTCAGGCAGGCATTTAATATGCATTGAAATCTAATGGCCAGTCTTCACTGACATTATCTGTGCATCATTATTGGCTTAAATTCAATTACACAGGGTTTCTGTCACCACAAGATTTGCCCAGGAAATGTAAAGTTCTGACAAGGATACTTCAAGGTCTGCTAGGCATTTGAGACATGTTAATGTTTTTCACATGTCCTCGCTGGGGGGAAAGAGAGAGCAGCATTTCTGCATGATCAGGAAAGCAACAGAAGCGTGACAAAGGCTTGCTAAGTCCAGCATAGGAGCATGCACTTCTGACCAGAATGTGACTGTTGTGCTGAGTTTGTATGTGAACAAAACCCTTGATATGGGCAGGGGCTGCAATCAGCAAAGCCTGTGCAGAAGGCAAAGGGATGGCCAAGAAGCAGAAGACTGCTAGGGGTCCATATTTTCTTAGGCATCACCCTCAGTTTTCTTCTGGGTTGCATCTCTGGGCACTTTTAAAAATGCTTGCCTTGTATTCCAAATGTTTGACAGTGTTAACGGATCAGACTAGACACTCCCGTGCGTATTCAATTACTCTGCATTGGTTGTTATATCTGTTAAGCCCAAGTGTGCTCACAGTTTATGTATCAAATGACTGTTCAAATGCTTTCAGAAATGAGCAGAGCTATTGCAATTCAGTCCAGTGTCTTAATGCCTCTAATAGATTGATACAACTCTTCTAGAAAGTATTAAGTCATGTGTACATATGCTGTGTAGATGGTGAGGCGGGGAAATGTGTGTGTAGGTGCTCACACAGATGTATACTTGTACTACTTCCCCAAAACACCAGACTTAAAATATTTACTCTGCATCACATGCATGTCCATTTCTATAGAAGAACTCCTGGACAGCAGTAGCCTACATAAATTTTCTAAGTGAAGGCTTGATTTTTCAGTTATGATGTCATGCTAATCCTAGATTAAAACAAAACCCCTGGCCTCAGCTGAAGAAATCACAGTTAGGTAGAGCAGTATTCACCTTGTGGTATTGATAATCTCTGCAGTTGCACATTGAAAGGTCCTTGAACGTCGCTACTTGAGTCAGTGCTATTTGGATATGAAATCCTTAAATCTGACTCTCCACAAGCTGAACAAACCGTTTACTGTACCCCATGTCCTTAGAGCAGATTAGGCAGCTTGAAGTAGACAAAGATTCAGACACTATGAAGATCCAGATTGCTGAAGCTGTGCTCCAAGTCATACATTTTTTTGCATGACTTCTAACCTGTGCACAATGTGATGCACTTATCAGCTTCAGTGAGGGCGCTACGTAAATACTAAGCAGCTTATCAGATGTGGTTTGGGGTTGCTGTTACAAGCCATGCTTCCTCCATGTATGAAAATGGAAAGAAATGGCTGATTAGTATTGGGCAACTCATAGCAAAGTAAAGGCAAACATTACCACACTGATGCTTGTAAAACAAGCTCACCTTTGAAGTCATAGCAATGGAAAAGAGTCGCCACTTCTCTTTCCTTGAAGTTTCTGAATGAACAGATTTCTAACAGAAGATGAAATTACCTTATAAGAAACCTTTTGGAATCTGGTTCCAGATTTTTTCATCACTTTAAAGTTGCAGTCTTGAGCTATTAGTACTCATAGAATCACAGAATCATTATGGTTGGAAAGGACCTCCATGGTCATCAAGTCATGCGTTGATGGAGCCAGACTTTGCCATGTGAAAGGGAATCCAGTCAACCCCATTCGCTTACATAGCACAGATTTCAAATCCATTTTTAATTTGCGTTTGGACTTACGTATCACTGATCTAAATACCATAGTGGAAGTGTCAGCCTGAAAACAGGACACAACTGAAGCAGCTGAGGTGGCCCTTCTCGTACCAATCTTTGCATGAACTGTTCTTCTTGGGAGGCATAAGGGGCGATTGAGCATAGGCTGCGTAAGGAGAAATAGCTACCCTCTGTGCTTCCAGGCTTACTTACCAGTCCAAAACACACTTGCCTTTTGGAAGTGTTTGTGAAGTGATGAAAAAACAGACAGCAAAATCTGGATGCTAACCTAGTAGCTTCATCTACTCCTATAATTAAGCCCTGAGCACTTGTAACTTTGTTGAATCTCTGTTTTGTTGGAAGCTAATTTCATTTCCAGTCTGGCAGGAGCTGTCCCCTTAATATCAGCTTTTTTCTTCACCCTTCTTAGCACAGTGCATGCTTTCTGGAGACCAGTGTGTTACTTCTGTCTAGGAAAGGCACCCTCAGTATGCTAATAAAGTTCTTGAATTCTACAGCTCCCAGCTTACACATCCCGGGAGTGAGTAACAACTCTTTTCGGTACATGTGTAAATATTTACATCTATTTCCCTCCCACTTGGTAAAATACTCGATTTTTGTACATTACAAAGTGCTTTGTATATAGAAAAAACCCACATTGTTTAGTCCTTTAGTTTTGTTTTGAGGGGGCGTTATATTTATTTAACACAAGGCAGACGCAGCATGCATTTTGTGGGGCAGTCCTGCTTTCATCCAGCTTCACAGCTGGGCTGACAGTTTTATGATGAGGTGATGGACTTCTTCAAGGTCAGGTGTGGTTTAGAACCTCTGGTCCTCTTGACTCCACCATTCTGTTTAATAGTTTGAGCCTACAGCTTTGTCTTTGCAAATTACTGCAGCAAATAAACGGAACTTATCCCCAGCCCCACAGTTAACTTCAACAAACAAATTTTGTGGAGGCTGCTGTGCTTATTTAAAATCGGTTTGATTGGTGCTGACAGGCTCAGACTTGTCCTTGCAGTAGGGAGGAATTTTGAAAATGATTGTGGTGATTCTTTTTCACTCTTTGAAAAGATTTAGGTGCTTAAAAAAATGTACTCGATACCGATAAATGTGTGCATCAGCTCCTGCTGCTTTGTTTACTGCCCTCTCCATTTGTTACACCTCTGTACCAAGTAGTCCATAAAGGAGAATGGTAGAAGTGAGGAACTCAGCTGGAAAGCTTGTGGCAGGTTTGGGCTGGTGTCTCCCTGGCTTGCAGTCAGGTAGGGTGAGCTGTAGCAGTGGGGATGACTGGGGCTCCTGCTGCCTGCCCTGGTATCAGCTGTGCTCATAAGGAGCAAGTTCCTCCTTGGTGTTTCCTTTTAGGAGAACGTGCTGTACACTGTATAGCATATGTATTGTCAGAAGGGCTGCCTCCTGCTCCCATGGACTTGCAGGAGAGAGGTTCCTTAGCTTTAGAGAGGATACCTGGCTTTTTGTGCTTGAGATTTTAACTTCCAGTGTTTAGGTGAACGGCAGGTTCTGGCTGTTGCCTTTAGCCAAGGGCACTGAAGGATAGGTGGTGACTGAGACAGAAATGAGTTCATGGATACTATCTGCTAATTTCCAGCTGTGAAACTTCAGAAGTGATCCTCGTTTCTGTTAGAGGGAAAAAACCCAGCAGTCTACCAGTTTAAAATCGTTCAGCGTCTGTTAGCACCGGCTTGCCAACAGCAAAGCATCTAGTGATGCTGTCCTGGCATGTCTGCTGGGTTGAGTCACCTGGAGTGGTGTGACTTCCACCATCTGTCAGCACCACTTCCAGCTTCCTTCCACGTTTTCTACTGCTTCACCTGAGTTCACACCTGGCTACCTCTGCCTGAAAGTGCATAGTCTTAGGAATATACTCTGGGAGGCTTAGTAATAAAGTTATTTTTTAAATTATTTTTTCCTTTTTTTTTTTTTTTAACACTTTGTCCGCAAGCTGTATTTTGAACAGCCATGTCCTTTAATTTTCTCATTAAAATATGCTATTGCTAACTTTAGGTATTAAAAATGTCTTTTGTTATGCATAATGTGTAGCATTCCCGGGCTGCTACTTTCTGATTTTTTTTCTCTTTTCATCCTCTACATGTGAATATACTAATTTAACTTCTTTTATGGTAACTGGATTTTGGCCTTGATTTGAATTCCTCTTATCAGTCGTGTCTGCGTGCAGAAGTTATGGCACATCAGGAAAGTAAGGTGTGCTTTCACTGTCTGTCAGATGCAAGGCAAAAATAAAATCTCTAGCTTTATGCATTTAATAGTAAATTACTAGAGATCTTATCAGTTGTTAGAGATGTATATTGCTAAGCTCAGCTGAAAACTTGATGTGTGGTAGGAAATCAAGCTAATACTTGCTCCATCTGTTATTAGGAGCAAGCACAGCAAGAGGCCAGGATAATGAATGAGATGAGTACAAAGAGAGCAATGAATTTTACTATGAGATGTAGTTTTGAGAGCTCAATATTGAACAAGAGGTTTGTGAAGAGGCTTGGAAAAAAAGCCAACTTACTGTTGGAGTACAAATGGAGTTTGAACTTCCTTGAACTTCCACTGCATGGTAGTGTCTGAGTTTTGGTCTTTGAGCTCATGGAAATCTTAGTTTCCGAGACTAAAAATTTAGTATTAAAAGGTTTGTCATTCACTTCTTGTTTTGTGTTTTGAAAATAGTTCCGTGGGTCAAACAGAAAAAAATACCCAAACCATCCCCAGAGTGTGCTCTTTGCTTTTACATTCTGCTTGAGAAGTATTGCAGCTTTTCTTACTGCAAATAATAGCAACAAGACTATAGTCATGGGAGCATTTTTCTTAGTAGAAAATACTAGTGGAATACACCCCATTGTAAGTTGAGAGGAACTTTCCAGCTCCTGGTAAGTTCAGCAGCTGTATGTGCAGCAATACCCTGGGCGTTCCCTGTGCTACGTTTCCATATGTATGTGTTGGGTTTAGCCAGTAACTCCCGTTGCCTTCCCTGGGAGCTGGATCTAGCCTGGGGTTGGTGAGGTTGGGCATCCAGTCAGAGTGGAAGTTCTGTACCCGATGGGACCACAGCTTGTTGAGCATAGCTGCTGGAGTAGCCAGAATCTGTACTCTTGATGGCCTCTTCCCACTGGAGATAAACACTTGATGGCTGCTGATCTGAACGTGCTTCTTTGCCCTATGATCCAGCAGCAGTTGTGGGGAGCATTTGTTTGAACTTGTCTCAGCAGTGTTATCTTTGTGATCTTGAACCACAGATGGCAGTGGCTTGCTAACATTTAAAGTCCTTTGTGTTTTAGGAGCATGTCCCACGCCTTTCCTCTGTGGAAGGTTGCTGTGTGCATGCCTCAATAGCTTGAACTAGGAAATACCCATTCCCTGTGGTCAGTGTCCTATTTGAAGCATCTGCATATCACGTTGTGCTCCAGGGGGATGTCTGTACGATGGTTCAAAACATCTTTCAGATTGCCAAGTTGATGAGGCTTTGCATCCTAACTCACTGTTGGGAAATGAGCTTGTCTTTCTCACCAGCTCAGGTAGGTGAGCACATGTCCCTGTTCTTGGTCCTCTGTGGAGGATCTTCACATCTGAGGAAAATACGCTTCTTTCTTTGATCCTCTACTGAAATGGCAGTTGCTGCCAAGTTCAAGTACCTCCTTTGGAGGGATGTTTTATGAAATTACTGCTCAACACAGGAGGCATGGCTGAAGAAAGCTGTAAGCCCAATTGTGACTATGAATGTTTTAGCAACAGTGATACAAATTGAGACATGAGGGTTTTATTTTGATTTAACACTCACCTTCCCCTCCCCTTTTCTTCCCAGCACTTTTATCTTTCACTTTCTGGGAAGCTGTTTGTGCAAAGTCAAAAATACCGATGTGGGCACTGGCAGTACCATAACTTTAGCTGATGTAGCAGAGTGGTTTAACTGCAGAATGGTGTGGTATATCAGGAGAAGGACATGCTTGCAGTTAAATGCTGAATTTAGCAGAGGCAAAACTGTTCTCAGTTCCTTTGCAACTGGGTAGAAAAATCTTGCCAGGTCCAAGGACCCCAGCCTGCCAGCATGACTTGAATCTCAGATGCATATGGAAAAGGGTCGGCTGATGTCAGTAATGGCTGAAACAACTTTGTTGGAAAGGGTTTGACTTCAGTTGCTGGCACTGTAGTAGAGGGAAAGACCTTTGAAATGCTGGAGCCCACAGCACCAAAGGAATAGTTTTTGAGTTTTATTACTTCTGTGCATGTTTTAATTGGATTGAACTGTACTCCGAGGGGCCTGGAAAAAGATTTTGGCAGATGTGCTAGCAGTTCCGGGCTGAAGGGACAGCCCCCTAACCCTGAAACAAGTAACCCCAGTAGCCCTGTGAGGAAAAGAAAATTCACAAAAAAGCACTTTTAGTGTAATTGTGCTGAGGTCAAGGGCCTCTGCTAGGAAGACCTTTCATACTCACATTTCACGAGGCTGCATCAGCAGGATCTAGTGCAGGCCTGTCTTAATGAGAAAAGCCTCTGATGTTGAGATGTGGATTTCTTTGGAGACCAGCACTTGCTGATGTTCTATCAGCAACCCAGTATGTCAGAGTGCTTGAGTTTCTTTGCTCTGAGCTGCAGCAGACAGAGAGGATCAAAACGAGTGCCTTTTCAACTTTATCTGCCTTAATTTAATTGAAAAGTTGTATGCCGGGCATGTGCTTTTGTTAACTTGTCCTCTTAAGAAGTGTATCCTGGTAGTCTAGCAGTAAACCTTCCCCTCACTGTCAGGCCGTGGGCTGCTTCTGCTTATACTTGGGCTGCGTGTGGGGTGTTTCTCTGCCGGAGAATACAAAGCGGTGTTTGATGGATGTGGTCTTCTAGTGGAGTAGGAATTCACAAGTTTTATGCAACCTCTGATATGGGTACCTATTTTGGTCTTGGGCAGATCAGTTAAATCAAAACCCATAAATAACACGCACTTGAAATCGGGCACTTTAATTTAGATAATGATGGGAACGTGCGTAGCTTGCTTTTAGGGATGCTGAGTTTCTTCTTAGGTGTTTACAGTTGCTCGCTATTTTATACTAAGATTTTGTGCTTGACTTCTAGCACGAGTTTGAGCTTTCCTTGTCTTTTTTGATCCAATTCCTTCTCTGAAAATTCCAGCTACAAAAGAATTTAGCTAATGTGAAATCATGAGGACTGTATTTTAATTTGGCACAGTGGAAACTCACATTTATGCCTGTGCAGTTATTGCAAGTGGATAAATCCTGTGGGACCTTTTTTTTCCTCCCCATAGTGTAGTAGTATTTGTGCACAGAAGCACAAGAACCTGTATTTCTGTTGCTTCTGCTGGGCATGCAAGGTTTTGTGAGGGTGGTGTCAGCAAATTTGTTAGCTTAACTGAGCTTTCCAGGTGAGTGAATTTCAGAACTAAACAGTTCCATTATAACACTAACTTCTACAGTACACAGGTTTTCTGAGAATAACTTAATATAGATTAATGTTCAAACCGTACCAGAAATAAGTATGATTTTCTTGTACCCACCTGTCTTGAAGTAAATGAAGCACTGTGTGATCATGCACTGGTGGAGTTCACAGTCCTGAGGGATGTGGGTCAGCTGAAGAGTAAAGTCAGGACCCTGAATGTTTAGGAAAGCAAACTTCCAGCTCTTCAAGGAGCTATCAATAGGACCCTCTGGGAAACTGCCCCTGGGGACAAGGGAGCAGAACAGAGCTGGCAGGTTTTTAGGGACACTTTCCATAGAGCATAAGGGCTCTTGATGCCCAGCTGTAAGAAATTGGGCACCTGATGGAGCAGATCCAGAGAAGGGCCACCAAAATGATCAGATGGCTGGAACACCTCT
>JAVSBS010016122.1:7707-68548 GCA_033124195.1 Coracias cyanogaster
GTTTAAATGAGCACTGAAGGGCTATAAGATGCAGGAGGTAATTTCATTAGGACTGTGAAAGTAACAGGGCTGTCCATCAGGAGGTGTCTGAGTGGGAGTTGACAGAAACTAAATCCTAAATTACATGGTGTGGAAAAGTTGTCTGTGGAGATGGCCAGGATGTTTTTCCTGCATATGGGTCAGCAGGGTGGAAATGGCAGCTGTATGGTATGATGTGGCAAGGTACGCCTACATGCTTATAATATGAAGCATCAGTTGGATGAAATACTTTTTTTTCATACTTCTCATGAGAACAAACAGCTGCCATACAGCCAACACTTGCACACCTAAAACACGTGGCACAGATCTTCCTTCAGAAACCTAAACTGTGCTGCTCATGACACTGAAACTAGATGTTGTCCTCTACTTTCAAAATTCTGATTAAAAATTCATCACAATGTTTACAGTGAAAATTTTGAATTTTACTATCACTGTAACACAGGTCTTTTCTTATTTTACTCATTTCTTGCTCAGTTTTAAATCTAGCCAACAATATTCATATTAGAAAAATCCCTTACAGCCATACTGAAAGTAAACATATTACTTCTTAATAGGGGAAAATAAAGATAAAATATATGTTTTTTTTTTTTTTACGTAATTCAGCCATCTATATCTGTGAAATCAATGATGCATGAAAGTCCTAAACCACCCTGTGGTTTAGTATACTTAACAGGCATCAACAGAAGATTCTCCTGCAAGCTGGGATGTGTTTTTCAACATCTCAAAGAAAAAGAACCTGAAAACATCATAAATACCACTGAATTCCAATAGCTTTTTAATGTACACTTCTCTTGGAAGTAGATCACTGATATGAAACATGAATAAATGCATGCATTAAAAAAACTACATGTTTCAGTTATTGAGATTGAGCATGATTACCTGTGAAAAGATCCCACAAATCACTCTTGGGTATTAGTTGTTCGATTGGCCTGAGAGTCAGCCCAAATCTCCAGTTTGAAAGTGGTTTATAGGATGCTCATAGAAGCTAAAGAAAGCAGAGTGCTAATTAAGTGTCTTTAACTGTTGGAACACCCGGTACAACTCAAATCAGCTGCACTGCAGACTTTTTCCCTGCAATGGCCCACTAACACCTCCTGAAAGCTCCAAATTCAGCCAAGCTGAAAAATATATTTCCACCTTTTGTGTTGTTCTCAGCTGTCTAAGGTGGCAGGAGCTGTACAAAACTATAATGTGCATAAAACTGACTGATGCTTACCTAGCACAAAGGGCAACAATTGCTCTTGAGCCGTCACAGATAGATTTCCCCTGCCAGAAACAAACAGATCTCCTTAGGTCTGAATTTTTATTCTTAATGTAGAGAAGTCTCATTGTACGGCATAAGGGCTCAGTTCATCATGATAAAGACAGTGATGAAAGGAAGCACGGAAGCTTCTTAGCTCAGTGTGAACGCTGTACTTTAAATCACTAAAACAAATTAAATTCTAAGAGAAAAATGTTATAAGACACTTGGCTGGGATGCCTGAGCTGAAGGGCTTTTTACACAGTTTCTTTCTTTCAACAAGTAAGTTTTCTGAGTGAAGCTAAGGCAAATATTCCCTGGAGAAACTAACTTGTAGTAGATCTTGAACACTAAAAAAATGGAAAGCAGAGGAGATCAGGCCTGCCAGAAAGACACAGCTTCATCCATGTTTAAATTATTGAACCACTTTATTCTGAATAAGCTCTCAAGAAAAATGTACAAAAGTTCAAACCAGGAAATCCAGACATGAAGGATGCATACCCCTCATGCTGTATTCTGTCCAACATGCTGCATTAGTGTATAACAACTGAAGATTACACCCTGAGTTGATCAAAACTGGTGTAGCCCTGTTAAAGTTCAGATAAGCTTGAATTTGACCATCAAAGCAAAACTGAGTCAAAATGCTTTTTAAAAATGGCATAGATCAATCCCCACAAACAGGACAGCCATCTCATGACCAAATCTGTATTTGCTGGGCATTTTTTTGAAGACCCATGTTTTGGAGTCCTCTAAGTTCAAGATAATTTTCTGCTCTTTTAGGTAATTACCTAACTGCCATGGAGAAAAAACAACTCAGAAGTTTGACCTGAAGAACTCAAAAAAAGGAGGAAATCTTAGAAGTGTAAAGCTCCAGGTATGGGAACGGTTTAAGCTGGCTTCATTTCTTGAAGCTCAAGACCTGTTCATCCCCACAAGTGGGAAGTCAGGCAACAGTGCTGGGAGATCTGTATGGATAATCAAGGAACTCCTGGCAAACCTCAACCGTAAAAACAATGTCTACAGAAGTTGGAAGCAGGGACTAGTAACCTGAGAGGAATATAGAGGACACTGTCCAAGCATGCAGAGATGTGTTTAGGAAAGTCAAATGCCACCTGGAGTTGAACCTGGTGGGGGATCTCAAAGGCAACAAGAAGGGATTCTGTAAATATGTACATAGCAAAAGGAAGATTAGCGGAAATATGGGCCTGCTGCTAAATGGAGTGGGAATGTGGTGATACAGGATATGGAAGCGGGTGAGTTTTCAATGCTTTCTTCACTTCAGTCCTTACTAGTAAGATCAGCTTCAGGTTATGCCAGACTCTGAAGATCAAGAGGAATGTCTGGAGCAAGGAAGATGTACCCTTGGTGGAAGAGGGTCAGGTTAGAGAATATTTAAACAAACTGGATATACATAAGACCATGGGCCTTGATGGAATGCACCCATGAGTGCTAAGGGAGCTGGCTGATGTAATTTTGTGGTCAATCTCAATTATGTTGGAACAATCATGGTGATTAAAAGAGACTCCTGAGGACTGGAAGAAAGCAAGGGTCATTCATCTCTTCAAGAAAGGCAAGAAGGATCCAGAGAACTAAAGGCTTGTCAGCCTTACCTCAGGGCTGCTACAGGCACCAGAGTGGATATTCCCCTGTAGCCTGTAGTGGAGGGGACTTTGACGGAGCAGGTATTTCCTGCACCCCGTGAAGAGGACCACACTGGAGGAGATATCACACTGCAGCCCTTGAATGACCTCACATTGAAGCAGGTGGATATGCCCTGAAGGAACTGCAGCCTGTGGAGACTCTGTGCTGGAAAAGGTTCTCCTGACAGGAACTGTGGCCTATGGAGAAGCCCACACTGGAGCAGATTTTTCCTGAGGGATTGCAGCCCATGAAGAAGACCCATGCAGGAGCAGCAGAAAAGTGTGAGGAGTGGCAGAGAGGAGCTGTTATGACAAATTCCCATTCCCCATACCCCTGCACTGCTCTGGGGAGTATTGGAAGTGGCGACAAATTAATTTTTGCAAATTTGAGTCTATTTTGCCTGCAACAGTAACTGTAAGCAATCTCCCTGTCTTTATCTTGACCCATGAGCTTTCTTGTTCCTGGGGTGGGTCTTTTTTTCTGTTTTCTCCCTCACCCTGCTGGGTCTGGTAGAGACCAAGTGGCTATGTGGGAGTTAGGCTGGTAGACAAGGCTAACTCACCACTGTGTGATCTGAAAGAGCAAAACTACCATTCCCCTCTTCACTTTAGAAATAAGAGAATTATGATACAAACACAATCAAAACCAGGACCACTTGCAAGCTGTCTCTGAGGAACAAAAAGACAGGGGCAAACAAACAGCTCCCAACATAGTCTTCTCAGGAGAAGGAATAAGAAAGACCATGGGCTGAAGCCTGAACCGGTATGTATGCACAGAGCAGAGCAGCTCTGGATTTTAATTATCCAGGTTGAAGAGAAGGGAGATCAACCTAGATCTCAAAGTTTCCCTCTGTTTGAGTGTTTGAGACAGCATTGGTTCAGGTCACACAGCACTGAGAACCTTTATCAGTTGGCAGGGGCAGGGCACCACTATGTATTTCATCTGTTTGTTTTAAAATTTATCTTTATTTGTTTGCTAAGGCACTTGAAAAAAATAAGTTGAAATTATTAAAAATGTCAAGCCAGTTGCTTAAGTTAATTCAGTAAATACAACTGCTAGTCTCAGCATAAAAACATACAAACAGGTTAAAATAACAACACAGCCTCAGCTGACATATATTCATTGAGTTTTAGAACAATTTAGGTTAGAAGGGACCTCCAGAGGTCAGCTAGCCCATCCTTCTGCTCAAAACATGTCTAATCAGATGAAGGGATGCTTGTCAACTCATACATATGCATTAGAGTCTATGTTTTCTAAAGCCTTTTCCACCCTCTGATTTCTAAGTTCATTCCCAAGGAAAAAACAGCTACTATCTCTACTATTTACAAGAGGAAACTGAGGAAATTAGAAAGAAATACAGTTTATCTGATCAGAGCTGTAAACTAACCACTTGACTCTCCCCATGGTTTTGTGAATCACCTTAATATCAGGACTGTTCTGGACCAGCCTTCCAAGATGACTGGTGAACATAAGATGGAGCTCAACATGGAGTGGATATAATGACACTGGAGATAGTCTCCAGTCCTACATCTTTTGTATGCCACAACATGACACCCAATACAAGGCCAAACACTCCTAGTGACCAGAGAACACAAGGGAGAAGAAAATCCAGACATGAGGCTTATATTTGATCAGAGCATCTCTCTTATGTGCTGTTAACCACTAAGTGGGGTCCCAGAGCATAGAGGAATGAGACAGGACAAACTAGTGCTTGTGATCACATGCAGCAATTCAATCTCCATATGCCCCAGAAGAACCCAAGGTCATTAGCTAGTGTTGTCAAGGTTGTTAATGAGCTACTTACTTTGGTTAGTAATAAGCCAGCCCACCTCAAAGACAGACAGCAAAATGAATAGATCAAGACAGGGAAAACAATGACCCAGATATTTCACTTTTCTAATAGACAGTGTCTTGCAAACCATGACAGAAACAGAAAGAAGACAGAGGAGACCAAAGAGCTCATAAAAAAATGTTTCTGTCTTCACAGAATTACAGTTTTCAGCAAAAACTTTGGCTGCCTTCAGATGAATTTTTGACTACAGAAGAGAAGAAATAAATTTTCATTAAAAAAAAAAAATCCTGCTACAAAAAATTCAGGCAAAATGTTTCTTGTCCAGCCATAGTGAATACCAGGTAGGAACAAAGCAGAGCTTTTAGACTGTAATATATCCTGTATCCATGTTTCCAGATGGGGGTTAAGGAAGAAAGAACGGTTCAAGAAAAAGCAGAAAAGTTCGTCAAAGTTCTGGAAAAGATGCCTTATAAAGAAAAATGCATTCCAAAACTCTTGCCTGTATTAAATTATTTCAACATGGATTATAAAAGTTACTGAGAAGTATGAATTCTTCCATCTCCAAGAAGAGCAAAATACAGTTCGACACTGAAAGCTGAACATATCTAACAGTGAGGTAAACCAATCACTCAGCAGCTTCCCTCAGGACACAGTAGAGTCACCATCACCTGAGGTCTACAGCCAGCTGGCTAAAGGATGCATCCTAACTGAATCAGGAGCTATGGGCTAGATAGGGAAATTGCTGGGTAAATTTTCAAGGCTTGAATTATTATAGAAAATCAGGATACAGATTCATAATGACCCTATCTGGTCTCAAGATCTATAAATAATGCAGTTGCTTCTGCTTTTGTTTCGGCAGGAGCCATTGTCTTCAATGCAAATCCCCAGAACTCCACTGTACACTCTGGATCTAAGATAAGTGAGTGAGGATACCAGCTGAAGATACAGTTCATAGGATGGAAATTTACAGAAATGAAACAAATTAACAGGTTCACAAGCTCAACAGTATTCTTCTCTTCTGCTCTGAGTGTGCTGAGAACACTTGCACTTTTATTGCTATAATTATGTAGCCTTGTTCATTGCTTCACTGCCTAGCCCAAGGTTTATAGAGCAATACAGAATTTTTGATTGTTAATCCTGGCTATTAGTTACTACTTTCATCTTATCACAATCACAGCTGTGTTTGTATTTACTACATGCTTTATGAGGGTTTCACAGTACCTTTTTGGCACAGTTTCAATCTGGCAGCATTACAAGCAAACCATTGTCCTTCTCGCTTGGTAGGATCCCTCACCAGGCTGGTGCTGGTCTCTTCTCTCAAATTAGTAATGATAGGGTGAGGGGAAATGGCCTCAAGTTGCATCAGGGGAGGTTTAGATTAGATATTAGGAAGAAATTCTTCACTGAGAGGGTGGTTAGGCACTGGAACAGGCTGTCCCGGGAGGTGGTGGAGTCACCATCCCTGGAGGTGTTTAAAGAACGAATAGATGCGGCACTTGAGGATATGGTGTAGAGGTTAGAGAGATGCTAGGAGAAAGGTTGGACTTGATGACCCTGGAGGTCCTTTCCAACCATAACGATTCTGTGATACTCTGATTTTTCTGGTGAGGAAAAGGTAGTAGTCCCATATCAGCTCCTGTTAATGCAGCAGACATATGTGGTGGTCATGTGCCAAAGTCAAGACCACGAAACTGTACCCCAGACCCCACCTGTATGTGCAGCCTGCAGTGGTCTCCTGGCCTGGGGCAGCTACACAGCAACACAAAGGGGTGGGTTTCTTCAGGCCAGATGGGAGCAGAAACAGAAATATGTGGGATTTCCTGGCACTCAGTCTGATGCTTAGCTTGTATGACTGTGTGGCTTCTGGAAGGCACTAATAGCCAACACTTGAACCTGAGTTCACAAGGACGGGGATAAATCAGCCTTTGAGTAACTGCCAGCCTCCAGAGATCACTGTAGGTTCATGAAACTTTCTGTGTTGAGAAAATTGGTTTTGCTTTTATTAAAGAAACCCCATAGGTTCCTTCCCATTTTTGTAGGTTTTCACACCTCTGAAACAAATATTTAGCTGGATATAGTTCAGACAGATAAGGTCCAGCATTGCAAAGCTTATGGTAAAAATCAGGATAGCTGGCAATATTTGCTCTTTTCTGCAGGACTTTGGAATCATACAGTAATGTCTTTGTCACTGCTTTTATTAAATAAAAAAAAAAAAAAAAAGAATGAGCAAACCTGCCCTCATGACCAGTCATAACATGAAAAAATTGAACACCAAGGGACCAGGAGTCTAGAAATCAGAGTAAGAGCTTGGATAGCATTCACTGGAAAAGTCTGTATTCTCAACCCCAGCTGACAGCCTGAGGGGCAGAAGATGGGAGTTGAGGAAAGAGAGTCCTCTTAACTGTTGTGGGGTGGCCTTGCTGCTTCCCACACGGAGCAGTATTTTTAATTCAGCCTCGCTCAGACACCAGTTTGTAACAGCGTTGAAGTGCCACTGCCTCCTGGGAGCTGTTATTTAGCACAGCAGCAGCTCATTAAACCCTGGGAAGCAAAGTACTGCTTAAGTGAACCCCAGCTCCATCTACTGAGGCTGTGCTGCCTTTCACACGGGCCTTGGGGACCCTCAAAACTGGAGTGTCATGACGTGCTGGCTTGCCTGAAGCTGGGAAGCCCACGGGGAGACCCTCCGACAGCCGGCCTGCCTGGGGCCAGGCGCCGAGGTGGCAACCTGGGGTCCTCATCGTCCTTGTCTCTGAAGAGGGTGGTGGAGGTGGGGATGGCTTTCAATCCAAACCTCCCCGGCAGCTACTGCCTGCAGGAGGGAAACCTGTTCCCACCCACACCCTTTTATGGGAACAGGCTTCCTGCCAGGCTCCCCTCTCTTATCCCGAGATGTAATTTAGTGGTTTTTTTTAAATAACCTAGAGATGTGACTTGGTTGTTGTTTTTTTTTTTTTCTTGAAGGAAGGAATCACTAGATGGCACTGCATCACCTCAGGACAAGCCACCTCCTTCTGCCTCCAGGATGGATGAAGGGCATTACCTACCTCTTTGCCTTTAGCTGCCTGCTTTCAATCTTTACCAGTGAAAAAAAGAAATAGAAGAAAAAAGAGGAGCTGGGTATACGTTAATAACACGTGCTTTAGCACAGTTTCCATCTCTAGCTTCAGGAGTGCTAGCCCTGATTCATTTGTCTATGGGACCTTCTGGTTAGAATAATATACTTCATATGACTTGATTTTTGTATTTCATTCTTTTAGCCTGTTTCTCTCTCCCTGCTATCACCAATGCAACAGACTCAGAAGTTTTAGTGGAAAAAAAGTCGGATTGGGTGTTTAGTTTGAGACTAAACTCCCCCAAATGTGGATGATGTTTGGGATTGCTGCTCCCCAGCTAGACTTCTCAGTTCTTAAAACAAATGAAAATAATAGTAAATGGATGTGCTTAGCTACATGCACATAAATGGCTAATCAAGAGCCATCCACTGGCACATGAGTATGGATAGTGTTGTTCACTGAGCTGTGGTTTCAATGGGTTATTTTTATTGTGTGCTGAAAATATCCTTAATCAGAGGCTTGACCAAGCTTGCAAAATTGGGTTTTCATGACTATAGAGTTGATTGCAATGGTTTAACATTTCTATACCTAGTTGGAATCCATAGATTCACAGTTTGGCAAGAAAAGAGAATAAACTTATGAAGAAAAGCATTAAAATACATAAAGTGTTTACTTTGATTTGAAACACAAATTAAAGGGGTTTGGTCATTTCCTATTGTCTCAATGAACCTTAGTATGTCTCTTTCTTCAAGAAACTGTGCCAAATAGTAGCACTTGGAAGGAGTGGATATTTGAATTCTTCTTTGCTGTCTCACAGAATTAGTCTTATCATTGAGCTGCTTGCATTAGTAGCTGCTGTAGCTGCAGCACAACTACAGAAGGCAAAAATTTTGTTGGGAGGGAGACCAATCTATTTAAAGATTTGCAAGAAATTGCACTGCACATGAAAATGTGATTCTTGGCTTAATGCTGCTTTAATCCACTTTTGTCTTGCAAGACCATTAAGATGAAAAGTATTTAAGAGTGAAAGTCTTAAATGAAAAGGTGCCATCACTGTGCCAAGTTTCCTCTCTTTTCTTATGAAGGAAGTTGGTTAGATTGGGGCTGCAACCTACTGATAATGAAGGATGATAAATTAGCTTTGTCAAGTAATTCATATTTGCCAGCAGTCACTGGACACAGATTTTCATAATTATTTTATTGTATTTGCTCTTTAAATTTGCAAATAGTTATTTATTTCTGTGAAATCTTACCACAACTGGGGGATGTGATAAATCTGCATGCTTAGGTCTCTCCATGGTAACTGTAAATGGGTCAAGCACCAGTGCAGCCTGGCACACAGCAGCTGAGGGAAGGCAGCTGCAGGAGTCTGCCCTCATAATGCCCTATGTTGTCCTCATCTGGAGCTCTCATGGATGATGCTTCCTAGGGCAGTATGGAGTGCTGCAGCTGAGAGAAATCATGGAAAAGTTTTTTGGTGGTCAGTAAACCTTGATCATCCCCTGAATTGGCTATAAGTTTTCTGTTAGAGGCTGTGTGTTCAGACACCAGATTTTGCATAGACCCATGTGATTATTGCAGGTACATTATTGTGCTTTCCCATACCGGTGCAGAATTTGTTTCAAGCCATGGTCCAGACTGATGACCAAGAGAGCCTGGACTAAGGCAGTCTGAGGGAAGTGCTTGGGGGAAAGAGAGGATGGGGGTGAGACTGTCATGTAACATGCAAGAGAGGGAGGAGAGCTATATGCACGATGAATTTGGACTGCTCAGTTGCAAAGTAAACTCATTTTCAGCATGCTGGGATGCAGGCGGAACTCACTGAGGACAGATACACAGAGAAGCAGAGCAAGGAGTGGTGTCCTGGTACCTTGGTGCAGGAGTACCTTGGCATTAGGCAATCCCATTTGGATCCCACATTATGTGGCTTCTGAGGCTACTTACCTTCCATGGGGATAAGCAATTACATGGTCTGAAGTTAACATGATTCCATAATGCAACAGAAGTGGACAAGATGAAATAAGAATTGAAAATGACCTGACTTTGCAATATTGTGAGAGTAATTCTAGACTGATGGTTGAGGGAGAAACCCCAGGCCTGTTTAGCCATAAAATTATAGTAACACTAGACAGTTGAAATGGAGACAAGTGTTGGGGTTTTTGTAATAGAGACACTGAAGGCCAAAGTGTAATTTACATTTCCAAATATCTGTCTGTGGAAACTGGTTGGGGAACTAAAAACCTAATATTTGGTGCCTGTTACAGGATCTTTTAAATCCCCCATCAGTCTTGATCATTCAGTGCTGGGAATCTTTCTTCTCTGCTGATCTGTGACAGGAGACGTTATATGTTCTGAATAGCATCTATCATGCAATAGGATCATAAAATGCAAACACATTCTTCTGAACATCTATTTCAACTGCTGGGGTAAGAAGCAGCTTTGTCACTATGTTAGTACTGGTGTTTGCTAGGGAAACTGGCGTCCAGTCAATAGTCTACATTATTGAGCTTGGTCAGTTACATATCTGCTAGGAAGAAGAGACACTGATTGTCACTTTGTTGAGTTACAAATGAGTTTCTATTCACAATTGGGAAAAAAAACCCAAACCAATGACAATCACAGACCTAATGGAACTATCAACACACAACCTTCACCTGGACAAATAATGTTTTTGTCTCTGTGGCCATGTTTATATAAGCAAGTAATTCTGTGCAAAAGGAGCAGATCAATAGACTGGGGCAGATGGATCACCATCTAATATATCAGTATTATTAATGGTTTGGATATTTTACTCTGGATGAGATTTAATCTGGTGGCCTGATATCCCTACCTCCTGATATTCCTATCTCACACGTGGTTTGAGGCTGTCTAAAGGATGAGTTACTGATTTAGCCACTTACTATTTCCATTATGGACTGGCACGAGTTTGGTGCATATGTGGGTGGAGGAGAACTTTTGTGTGAGTTTTGTCCTCAGAGAATCTAGTTTGAATGTGCTAAAACCACCCTGCAAACCCAGCTGGCAGGTGGTAAATTGGGACAATCAGGGTTTCACTTCAACACTGAACCAGAAAGGCAGTATGGGCACAACATGGTGAACACAGCAAGAGCGGGTTGTTGGGGTCAAATGCTTCTGGTGTCTAAGTGGAGACTGTTTTGTTCTCAAGTCATTAAAAACTCAGCAGGGAGCTAGTTCCTTTGTCTGCAATATTGTCTAAATGATCACTTAGCTCACCATGGCAGTTAATCTTTTTTTCTTTCTAAAATGCATGTCATGACACAATTGTTAGATCATTTGCCCTCCGGATGTTCTTCATACTGTTTTTCTAACCTGTTACCAAAAAGCTCCTTCTCTTTTGAGTCTCTAAATACATAGGTGAACTTGTGTGAGTCATACATGCTCTCTTGTTCTTCAGCATCATGCAGTGATTTCAGTTATTCTTTAATGTAGGGACAGCTAATGACTATTATTTCAAATGCTTACATGCCCTTTGGGTGCAGAACATGAAATACATGGAAGCTGATTTCGGAGGGGGGTGGAGTGGCAGCAAAGCTATTCAAATCACTGGGGCTGTACTGCTTTAGCCCTTCTGAATATTGACTACTTTAAACTTGTGGCAATCGGGCTTCTGTTTTTCTTCAGCTGCCAGGCCACCACAAAACTGAGCATCTTTATATTTTAAAAATGTAGAACTACAAATGAAGAAATATGTCTTAATTTTATTTGGCAAATCTCACCATCATACAGTCTGTGGTTGCCTGAGTTTAATTAACTCATGTCATTGTTAGTGGCAGAAAAGGGGTAAAAATAATGAACAGCTGGTAAAAAGATCAGTGTTAGTATTTTCAGTTCAGGGTGCTCACCTTAGCCTAAGAGCTTCTCAGATCACTCTGTCTCCACATACAAAGCTATATATAGTTGAGAGCTGCCTTAAGATAGCCATTACTTCACTACGTCCTCTTAACTAGCATGACCTCTCTCAGTGTAAGATCAAACAACCTGGAACTTGGTAACTTTTATCCTTTATACTTAGTCTTGTCTCCAGTATAATTCAGAGCACCTCAGAGGTGGCTGCCCCTGTGCTGTAGTCCAGGGCAGCATGTGAAGGAGAGACCCGACACAGGCCATGTTGTAATAGTTTCAGACTGTTCAGACTTCATCTTAAGTCTAGCTTAATTTCTGCTGAGTTATTTGAGTTTTCCAGGACCCCACTGGTCTCCTGGTTAGATACCTTCTATTTTCCAGATTCAATTTATGCAAAACCTTTTGCTCTTTGGCAACGCAATTCATTAGTTTATTTTTTCCCCCAAGTCTTTGTTTTGCTAGGTTAACATAAACTAAGTTCTCCTTGTCTCCTTTTGTGACAAAGATTTTTCCATGCACCTGATTAATTTAGTGCTCCCCTCCCCCGAAATCCCTTTCGATGCAGAGTGGATTTGTTTGAATGTAGGTTGCTGGAATTGTATGGAATTGTAATGTTTTGTGCAGTTGCAATAGTATGAGTGCATGCCTTACCTTTTTTGAGTGAAATATCTTTATTTATGCTGCTCAGGACTGCTTGTTTTTGGCACAGGTTTTATGGTTACCCTGAGACTAAATAAAACATCTAGGTCTTTTATCAGGTTTTTCCAAATGCTGCTTCCCCACCCTAATAGCAAGACTGTAATTATTTTAGTTCTTTGTATGTATTTGCTCTATTACTTACCCAACTTCTGTTTCTCCAGTCTTCCAGAGCATTCAATCACCCCATTATAATATTCTGGTCCTCCTCCCCATTAGCAGTGATCTCCTTGTTTGTCAGTAAATGTCCATGTCTCTCTTGTACTGGGGAACCCAACACTGGACCCAGCATTCCAGGTGTGTCTCACTAGGGCTGCACAGAGTGGATGGATCACCTCCCTTCACCTGCTGGCAACACTTCCTAAGGCATCTTTGCTGCAAGGGCACACTGCCAGCTCATGGTCAACATACCATCACCCCTCTGTCTGCTCCCTTGCCCTTTTTTCTTTCCTGCCAAGCTGCTTTCCAGCCAGCCAGTCCCCAGCCTGTGCTGGTCCCTGGGGTTGTTCTTCCCCAGGTGAAGGGCTTTGCAAGTCTCTCTTGGCCCATCTTCTCCAGTCTGTTGAGGTCCCCCTGAATGACAGCAGAATTCTATGGCACAACAGCCACTCTTCCCAGTTTGGTGTCATCAGCAAACTTGCTAGGAATGCACTCAGTTCCATCATGCAGGTCATTAATGAAGATGTTAAATGGTGTTTGCCCCAGTATTGGACCCTGGGGTGGACCTCTGGAGTCCACTAGACTTTGTACTGTTTATTGCCACCCTTAATTATGAAAATTTAGTCAGAGAAAAGCTATCAAGTTAGTCTAGTTTGATGTGTGCTTGTCAAATGCAAATTGCACTTAATCCAGGCTTGGTTTCACCTCTCAATCTTTAAGATGCTTCTGATTGGAAATAGATTCCAGGACCTGTACCTTGATAAGAAAAATGTGGTGACGTTCAAAGACGTGTTAGAGGAAGAAGTCTGTACTTGTAGGTAGAAGGAAACACTAGGACACTCCTGTTGTGTCAGATCTGTGAAATATGGTTCAGCTAGTAATCTGTAGGGCCCTTCTGGACATTTTTTTTGGCCATTATTATCAACAATAATAAATTTTTAAATCAAAAGCTCTTTTGAGCCTGCATCTTATCTTGCTAATCCTTACCTTTGGAACTGAGATTGCTTCTGAGGAGGGGTGTAGTTTTCATTTAGAAAGAATCTGCAGCATAGAATATATATAGCTGGAGTGCATGAGGGTACAAAAATTTCCCCTAGCCTTTCTACACTTATTTTCATTCCAAGTAAAAGGCTTTGCAATAGATATCAAACAAACATAGTATCTCTTGTCTGCTGGGGGAAATTCAGCATAAAAGTATCTGTAAGAAGGAAATTACATAGAAATGAGATGGCAGAAGTAATGGAGATTTAGATGAGGAGAAATTGGCTCTCATTATAAGTAATAAAATTGCTTATCTGGCTGTGTATTAGAATAGAGTTCATCAATGAGATTTCAGTTGGGAAGCTAGATAATGGAATGAACATAATTTTCTTGCCTTTGGAGCTAGTAATTTCTATCCTTAGTGAGCGTATTGCTCATGTGTTTCCAAACATTATATGTATCACAAAAAATACACATAAGGAATTCAGCAAAGCAAGGATTATTGATGTGAACATAAAGAAAATGACAGTCCTTTCAGTTTAATGAATCACATCTTGACCAAAAAAGAAAGCAGATGATCAGGACAACTGGGCATCAGAAAAATGAATCTTCAGCAATAGTTTGGGGTAATTATATATCCTGAGATGCAGGAGTTACCAGCTGAGTAGATTGGACATAATGCAGAACAGTCTTAAATATGATTCTCTGGCAGTGTTGTGAACTTTATTGGAAAAAGCTAACCATAGGGACATAGTCTCTGATCCTGCAGATGATTATAGATGAGTTTAACTTTAAGGATTCATATCTACTGAAGTCAGTGCTAAAAGCTGCCTTGTTAAGTAGGGCAAAATACTTTGTGGAATGGAGGGCCAGCTTTTCCTCAGTGATACTAAATCCTTGTATTGTCCATTAGTGGTCAATGGAAAAAAAAATATTTTTGATGACTGCTGTTCCCTGGTATCATTTCCAGTATACTCATCTGTTGCTTTTTAAATTTCCTTTTTGCCACAAATGATAGCTCTGCATTTATAGACCTGGAAGCTACTCCACAGTACCCTTTTGGCAGTCCAGGCTCAATATAAAAGCATGGTGTCAGTAAGCAACATACCTGAGAGGGAGCATGGGATAGATATCCTGTTCTTGGAGCTGCTCAGGTTGCTGCTGGTCCCATGGGTGCACTTTAGGGTGTTAGTTCTGACACTAAATAGGTTGGGAGTGGAGCCATGTTTCCAAAGCTGAGCCCTTCTCTTGATTCCTCTTCCTATAAAAGAAAAGGGGGAGAGGAAAGTAAGCAGGGAGTTGTCTGCTAGAATCAATTTGTTCTGAAACTCACTTTCTACTCTGTTGACCCAGGCTGAACTTGATGGAAATGGGGTTTCCAGGCTTAGTTGTTTGGGAACCACGATTCAGCAATTGCTGGCTTTCAGGGCAGGTTGCATGTCCCTGCTTGCTTCCTAAACCGGGACTCCACTCCCACCCATCTTCCTTCCCTAAACTTGAGTTCCTTGCTTCCTTCTACACACCCTTAAGCAACAGTTTACTTCCTGGCCCCTATTTCCTCCCATTCCTTTTCTATCTGCCAAAATGAGAACTCCAGTCCTACCCCTCTCCTTTCTTAATTGCTCTTCTCCTTTCACCTCAGGTGTAAACATGATCTAGCCTTTCTTCCATCCTAATCCAATGCTTTCTGCCTCATTCTGCCAAATTCCTGCCATTTGTATTGGAATTACAGGCATGGTCGTGTTGGGTGCTAATTGTATCAACTGCTGATGGTCCTCTGGGAACCCTGAGGGATTTCCGCAGCAGCTCCTCTAGAAACCCCCATTGTCAAGAGCTGCTGCTGCCACCTGCCCCACACATTCACCCGGAAGAATTTCCCATACCACTCATGACATTCAGACTATGGATCAGGAACCTCAGATCTTGACATCTGTTATGTGGAACTGCCAAGAAAATTGAAGGACTGGGGTTTTAAGTGTGACAGGTATATGTTGTGGAGTGTCTGCTTATACTGAGAAGAATATACACTTGGTTAGAGAGAAGGGAAGGAGTATATAATTTGCAGGAATGTGAACTGGGCATCAATAGTATTTTAGTTTTGTTCCATAATTTCACAAATTACATCCATTTTACCCACAAGGCATGAACTTCTGCTTAAAACTAATTGTCTGGGAACACAGAAGAACTTGTCACTAAAGACAGTTTAATCTTTAACAGGTGTATGAATCAGTATCTTGAAGTGATCATTTTCTGTCACCATCAACCTTTAAGATAGCTACTTTCCAATTCTCACACTACACTTGTTCTTTTTCCCACCTGAAATACTTTAAGAATGGTGTTTCTAAAAGGTACCAAATAGCTGGCTCCTAATTTCAGTGGCAATTGCACATCTAACTTGCATGTACTGGATTGAGAAAGTCAACCCCGTTGAAGGAAAAAACCTCCAAGAATAAAGTGCCTAGATGTTCAGTATAGTCTCATCCACATTTGAAAAACTCAGCATGCTTTGTATTTAAGCTATGCTTAAAATGGATCAATTAAACAATCACTGGACATTTAAAAAAGCAGTTAATCAATTGTGAGATCTCTGTTGATTCTGTTGTGTTAATATGCTCTTTATAGCCATTGCATATGCCCACATGTAAAGCTTACTGCTAATGTGCTTCTAATGCTGAGGTGACATGCTTCTCTGATCAGTCAATCTTTTATAAATAGTGTGTGTCATGCAGACAACTGATTAAAACCTGTGGACTGTTGCAGTGTAAGATTAAATGCAAAAGCTTTCAGGCGCACTAGTAAAGCATGCCCCAATAGCAGGAAGTTCAATCTTTGTAAAAGCTCCATCAGTATATGTTCACAGAACTATTCATAAAGAGGATGTGTCTGTGTCTTGAATACTTATTTATAGTCATATTTTAGAGGTATTCAACACCATTTTTAACGGCTTTGAAAGAAAGGAGGTTTGGGAGAGGCTCTCTAAGTATTCAGGCTAGGTGATCCGGGCCCCTGAGATCATGTACAAGGCACAGAACTAGGAACAAGATACCTGAAGCTCAGCTCCTCTCTGTGCTATTGTCTCCTGAAAGATGGAAAAGATACCTCTTCCTGTTCCTGGATTTCCTTTTTTATCTTATTTGGCTTTCTCTGTTTACACTGTGGCACCTTGGGACAGAGACGTTCAGGCCCAATCCATCAAGATTACCTAAGATCTCAGGTGACTTTCAGAGGGGCAAGTCTTCTTTCATCAACTGGATCTTTCTAGACCAAATATAAAGGGACTCTGACTTAGATGACAGTCAATAACAGTCAACATTCAAGTTTGCTTGAGCTGGGTTGTTGGTTGCTATCTGTGGTCTACACCGCAGCTGGACATCTGTAACTTGAATGATGACTATGCCTGTGAGTGTCACTGTTTTACTTCCTAGGATATATGCTAGCTTTATTTTAGATGTTACTGCCAATTAAAGGTCTTAGACAACATAAATATATTTATTGAAAATCCATTGGGACATAGTCTTGGGTAACTGGTTCTAGATAACCCTGCCTGAGCAGCGGATTTGGACCTCCAGAGGTCCCATCCAACCTCAACTATCCAGCTCTGTGAAATGCGGTGAAGTGGCAATGGGTATAAATGCAGTCTGTTTTGCCATTGGGTGGAAAAGATGTGGGCAGCAGCTTGGGCCTTTAATAGTTGAGTATATTGGTTCAGAAGTGGAATTCCTCCCTCTCTCTCTGCCATACACTTGCCCTTTATTTATGCCCTTTGTGAGGCTGACACTAAAACTCAGAAAACATTATCTTACTCTAGTGATACATGCCTTAATGGTAGCTGTAAGGCAAGGCTTTTTGCAATTTTTAATCTCTGTATTAGTCTATCCATCAATAAAAATCAATGGTACTTATCCACCGTAGGGGACAATTTCCATTCCTTTGGTTTAACCTAACCAGTTAATTTCCTGACTCAATTTTTATGCCTTCCACATTATTTAATGCTCACAGCCACCTCCCATTTTGGAAGTTGTTTGGCCAAGCTAAACACATTTAATGATTTTAATCTTTCTGCATAAATCAGACTCTCAAACTGTATACTCTGAGGTTATATCAGTTAGAGGAGGTGAAGGAAACTAATGCAATGGATTAACATTCCCACCCCATGTGTACTTCATCTTGTTGCCAGATGCTTGAAATAAGAGATTTTGAGTATATTCCTGGATAAAAACAGTCCTGGTTGGTCAGGACAGGAATGCTTCTTATCTCCTTTCAAAAATCTATATGGCCCAAGAGTGAGGATAGTCCAGGGGCTGAAACACCAGAATTTATGAGCAAATTCAGGAATGCCTGAATTTACATCCCTGCTTCACCTTCAGTCACCTTTTTCCTATTACTGTTGGCAAGACATTAGGGCTGGATGCTTGCACTCAGGTTTTCTCAGCAATGCAAGAAACGGCTCCTTCATGGCCACTCCAAGCACTGGGTTGAAAAGTGCAGTTTTCTTATGCCATGTGCAGGGAGAAGCAGCCACCTGCAGAAAGCAACCATGAGTGAAATGCACAGGGAAGTTTAAGGCACCATCTCAATGGTCCTCATCAGAAGTGGGTACTTACTTTACAGGATTCCTATCTGTTGACAGTTTTTCCTGAGGTGGGTTAATTGCTCAAATGCAGAGGTGTGGTATCAAACCACACACGAGTAGCTGCTGAGCTGCACTGAAAATGTCCAAGATGACTGAGAAAGGAATTCAGTTCTTTCCTTCTCTTAATTGGGAGCAAAGACTCAAGGTCTTCCTCACCCTGGGGAGGTACTGCAGCCATGGATAATGTCTCTCAGCCCTTTTGCTGGGAGGATGTGGCTCTGCCCTGGGACTTTGGGCTGCTCACATCTTAGCTCTGGTATAAGCACCAGGAACGGCCAGGCCAAGAATTGTGTTTTAGGAGCATCTTCAGAGACCCATAGCCCCTGTGATTTGGTGAAAGCCATACCCAGGGCACATGCAGGGTTAAGTGACTGCTGACTGGCAATCTCCAGCCTTTCCCTGTTGCCTGGCTCAGGTGCACAACTCAGCAAAGGGCACAAGTGGGCGAAAGGCAGACTTCCCTGCATCAGCTCACCTGGCAGATGGAGATAATAGTGCTTTGTTGTTTCTCAGGGGTGCCATAAGGATAAATAGATTAAGAGATTGTGCGGTGCTTGGAGGTGTGTCATAGGGGCTTTAGAAGAAGTTAAGATGAATAAATGGGCAGCAATACAACAAAAGGACTCCTTCAGTTTAAGAACTGCAATATTAATGCTATTTTGGAAACAGCATCTACCTCTTCCTAATGGAAATAATAAAAATAATTTTCATGTTGCAGTTTTTGGAAAGGAAACATTTCTGTCTAGTTAAAACTCTTTTTTTTTGGAGCAAACCTGTGTTCAAATGCTGGGATTTTGAAACTTTAATTTCCCTTTTCGGGGGGGACAGGACACAAAAAGAAGTCAGAATTGGCCAGTTCTTGAAAAAATTTCTAATGGTTTTTTTTTCCACACTGATATTGCTTTATAATATGTGAAATTCACTGAAGTGTTCTTTGTTTATTTGATGCCACCTGGCAAATCAGTAGGAGCCAGCTTAGGAGCTTTGGTTTGTGTCTTTCAGCTTCACATCTTAACAACTTATGTGAGGAGAACTATTGCAATCTTCAGAAGACTTAGCAAGAGGCTTGTGGTCATTCTGTTTTATACAGTGACGCTGTTATTAAGCAAATGTTTTTTATTGTGTCATAGCTGTATGTGTAGTAAAGAGAAGTAACAATTAAAATCCTTTTTTGATTCCAACATGGTAGCTTTTATTTTCTATTCTTCTCTTTCAGTTTCGTATCAACGCCTAAGAAGAGGAAGTAATAATAAAAGTAATAACAGTAATCCAAAGTGCATAGATGAGTAAAGTCACCAATCTTTTATTAAGATCAAAACCTGGACTTCTCTTTTTCCCTGGTGTAATCTAAAAGCAATTAAGAATGCTGAAGCCCCCCACATTTTTCCCCTTGTGACATTTATTTATTCTAAATCTCAGGGCCTCAAAGACTTGTGTTTGTTCTCTGCCACTGATTAGCATGTGTGGGATTGGAATCTATGCGATTTCTCTGTTTAGAAACACAATATTTTCTTCTCCGAAGATGTCAAGCTCAATAAAGTGTTGGTTTATTTTAATGGCATACACTGAATAGATGAATGATGAACATTACTCTTCTCTTTTCAGATTAATGATCAATTACACAGATGTCATTTATGTGCTCTGTGTTTGCTCTCTGTTTCGTCTGTGGTGCCCAAGCATAGTACGGCTTTTATTTACTGGATCTCTGCTGGTAAAGCACTAGGTAGTGTACTTTTCATGGCACAAGTCAAACTCAATTTAATTTGTTCTTTTTAACCCTGAGGGGATGTCTGCAAACACTTCTAATTCTTGATCTCATTCTCTCAGCAGCATATCTAATAGACAGAGCTTGTTTGCCTTAAGAGTACAAAACATGACTATGAGGTTTTATTTTGCCCAGCATATTGCCCATCACATTTTAATTTTCATCTAGAGAAGCAGAAATTGTCTCCTCAGATATTTGCAACACAGATTACACTGGTGTAAGGCAAAATGAGACGTGTGCTCAATTTTTGTCCTGCACTGTCTTGGGAGGTAACTTGCTTTCAAGTATAAAACTTCTTGCTTTATATGTATTACATCTTTGTTATTTTTAGCAATATAGTTTGTTCTTAAAACTAATACATGGACCTGAAAAAGTGAAATGCAATTTAAAATAAGTTGAGCTGAAGCTGATCATCTGGGTCACTTTTGTGTAGGACTGTCTATATGAGGAAAATGGACAGAGAAGGAAAAATTGATAGAGAACTGGTAACGGAGGCTTAGGCTCCAGAATGGTTACCGACTGTGTGACTAGCAGGATTAGCAAAGTGATCACCTCCTGTACTCAGCGCTGAGAGGTCTCATCTCCAATATTGTGTTCAGTCTTGGGCGCCTCAATACAGTAAAGACATTGAGGCGCAGGAGCAGGTTCAAAGAAGGGCAATGAAGCTGGTAAAGGGCCTAGAGCACAAGTCTTATGAGGAGCAACTGAGAGAACTGGGGCTATTTAGTGTGAAGAAAAGGAGGCTGAGAAGAGACCTTATCACTCTCTACAACTACCTGAAAGGAGATTATAGAAAGGGGTGTGTTGGTCTCTTCTCCCAAGTAACAAGTGATAGGACAAGAGGAAATGGCCTCAAGTTGCACCAGGGTAGGTTTAGTTAGGAAAAGTTTATTCACTGAACAGGTTATCAAGCACTAAAACAGACTGCCCAGGAAAGTGGTTGAATCATCATCCCTGGAGGTATTTAAAAGTCATGTAGGTATGGTGCTTAAGCACATGGTTTAGCAGTGGACTTAGTAGAGTTAGGCTGATGGTTGGACTCGATCTTAAACGTCTTTTCCAACCTAACGATTCTATGATCTATGAAAATCAATGCTGAGGCATCTGAAAGCTTAGCACCTGGAGGGTGAGTCAGTTCTGGTTATGGTAAAATGTCCCAGAAACTGAGATACTGGAATCTTTGCTACCTTTAGATGCCCCAAAAGAAAAGTGGCAGGATGTATTCTGGACAAACTCCTGTCTTTGGCCAAAACATCTTGGTTTTGATGACTCAATAGTGTCCAATGAAAATCTGTTTTGTTGGGAAATTCCTCAGCCTATGTAATAAGATCCATATTGAATTGTTGACATGATAACATATGAATGAGTAATAGTTCATTTCTTAAGTGGATAAAAGGACTGAGAACATCTAGAAAAAGCGACATTGAACTCTGTCATTCATTTGATGTACGGTCTAAAGAATACTGATGTTGTTATTAAAAACTTGCTGACTCCATCAAATGCAGTCTGTTGAATGATTCTGCTCAAATCTCTTCACAGCCCTTCATTGCTTTCTGTTTGTTTTTCATTAAACAAACTTTTACATGAAGAGAGAATGGGTTTTGTCCATGACTTCATCTGCTTCTCCATTTGGTCGCTGGCTGAACTCCTAGTCCTTCGTGACATCATTGTACTCCTCATTTGAGCTGTCACCCACTGGGATTAGAGTGTCTTTTATTTATCCTGCCTGGATCAGAGAGGTAGAAGAGTGCTACAGTCACCCTGCAGAACCTGTTTTCTAACTTTTTTCATGCCTAGCTCTGGAGCCCCTGGAAATAAATGCCTATTGGGGTGCCAGTCACAGCAGTAGCTCTCGTCACTGATGGTTTGTAACCTATCAATTAATAACATGAGGGGCTAAAAAAGTCTCATCTACCTTTGTGTAAATGCCCTTCACAAATGTCATTCCAGCAGATCAAGAAGTAATTCTGCACCTCTACTCTGCTCTGGTGAGACTTTACCTGGAGTACTGCATCCAGCTCTGGAACGCCTAACACAAGAAGGATGTCGACCTGGTGGAGCGGGTCCAGAGGAGGGCCACAAAAATGATCAGAGGTCTGTAGCACCTCTCCTATGAAGACAGGCTGAAGGAGTGGTGTTGTTCCATCTGGAGAACACAAGGCTCCAAGGTGACCTTATAGCAGCCTTCCAGTACCTGAAGGGAGCCTACAAGAAAGCCAGGGAGGGACTGTTTACAAGGGTGTGTAGTGACAATGGTTTTAAAACTAGAGAAGGGTAGATTTAGATTAGACAATAGGAAGAAGTTCTTTACTATGAGGGTGGTGGAATACTGGAGCAGGTTGCCCAGAGAGGTGGTAGAGGCCCCATCCCTGGAGACATTCAGGGCCAGGCTTGATGAGGCTCTGAGACACCTATCTAGTTCGAGATGTCCTTGCTGACTGCAGAGGGGTTGAACTAGATCACCTTAGAAGGTCCCTTCCAGCCCAATGCATTCTATGGTTCTATGACTATATAGCAGGACAGGTGAGGAGAAAGCACACGATAGGCAGTCAGGATTAACTGAAATAAATGTCCTGAAAATTAGGACAGCAGAGGTATAAAGAAAATAAGGGATCCTTAGGAACAGGAATGAAAGGACACGGCTGCATCAAAATAACTGTGGCCAGCAGATCAAGAGAGGTGATTCTGTCCCTCTACTCTGCCCTGCTGAGACCTCACCTGGAATATTGTGCCCAGTTCTGGAGCCCCCAGCACAAGAAGAATGTGGACATATTGGAGGATGTCCAGAGGAGGGCTACCAAAATGATCAGGGGAATGAAGCACCTCTCGTATGAAGACAGACTGAGAGAGTTGGGGCTGTTCAGCCTGGAAAAGAGAAGGCTCTGGGGACACCTTCTAGTGACCTTCCAGTACCTGAAGGGGGCCTACAAGAAGGCAGGGGAAGGTCTATTTAAAAGGGTTTGTAGTGATAGGACAAGGAGTAATAGTTTTAAGCTAGGAAAGGATAGATTTAGGCTGGATATTAGAAAAAGGTTCTTTAACACGAGGATGATAGATCACTGGAATGGGCTGCCCAGAGAGGTGGTGGAGGCCCCATCCCTGGAGTCATTCAAGGTCAGGCTTGATGGGGCTCTGAGCAACCTGACCTAGGTAGAGATGTCCCTACTTGAGTAGAGAGGTTGGACTAGATGACCTCTAGAGGTCCCTTCCAGCCTAAAACATTCTATGACTCTATGATATGCTTTTTCTCACAAAATGGAAACTGATTTTATGTACCTGAAATTACCTTGACTTGCATACCCCTATATAAATATTACATATATATTATATATGTAAATATAGGTATGTATGTAGCAGAAGTTTGTAGTCAAATATTACAGATACTGTTTGTAGAATCTAACTGTTAAAAAGAATGAGAGTCAAAGGATTTAATAATACTACTACTTTTTTTTTCTGATTTCTTCCCTCCCTTAACAGGCAGGAAGTAAGAAGTGTTGGTTTAAGGAATATTTAAAAGATTATATAAGCTATCTTTCTCATAATATCTTAATTTTTGTAGTAAAGCACTTGGGTGTTACAGAGTCCTGTAAGACATGCTAAGAAACTCCATAGTTCCTGCATGGTAGAGACATAGAGCCACCTAGGAACAGACCAGTAAGCTGGCTGTGTAAAAACCTCAAAGAACAATCTAATACAGGATAAGTCACTTTATTGCAGCTTTATTGCAGTTTTTTTTCCTTTTTCTTTTTTTCTTTCTTTCTTTTTTTCTTTTTTTTTTTTTTTTCTCTCCTGTTGATTCCCTTGGGTGCATAAGAGATTGAGAAAGAAGCATAAACTTAAACCTTGACTAGATCTATATCTTTCCAAGGAGTAGATGGCCATAGCTTTCCCTCCTCTTTCCTCTGCACCAAATGGAGCTCAGGACCTGGGCAATGTTTAGGGATGCTGTGGTTTAGAGCATAAGACCTGTAATGTGATTTTCAGTTGTATAACTCAGAAAGAAGAGAGATTTTAGGGTATCATAGATGCCAGATGAAATTTCCAATAGTCAGATAACAAGGCAGAAGCTGTGTTACCACAACTACAGAACACTGGTATGAAAGAACCTGGAGGTTTTAAAACTCTCCTCTTGAGACAAGCAACATAGGGTGCTCAGAAGAGCTTAAGAGGTGAAGAGCTACCCAAATAACATATTAAATATCCAGTAGCCCTGGAGCTCATTACTCATAATTACTGCAGGGTTTACAGGTATGCCAAGGAGGCATAGGAGATGAAATGTACTTATACATTCAGAAGGGGAATTAATGCAATAGCATTCATTCCTTTTATAGATAATACTGTTATTTAGGAAGTCTTAAAGTACATGATGTCTTTGCTGATTAGATTTCCTGTGTAAGCAAAATGTTCATAAAGTTACATAACCGCATTTTTCTTCCTAGCCCATTGCTGGCAGCAGCAATAGAGATTTCTGGAGCTCTGCAAGCCTTATTTCACCTCAATTTCTAGGTGACCTTATAGTGAGTAGAAAGAGTGGAGAGAGAGCAGGGAAAGTGTGAGAGAGAGTGATGCTGTTGCAAAAAATCCTTCATTCAGTCTAACTCATGCACTTCTTGCCTTCCTCTTGCATCCCTCAATAGACTTAGGCTCCCTGTGGCCTGATGTTTCCCACCTGAGGTCGTTAATGCAATTCTGACACAATGAAGTGGCTGAAGTAATTTCCTGTGGTGAACTGAACTGAGAAACCAAGGCCACCTTCTCCCCCTGGGTTTGAGCCTACTAGACAGCTCTTTCCCTCCCACTTATGCCACAGAGTTTCTTTTCCCACTCCTTGGGGCCACTTTCCCATGATGTAGCTTTTAGTGGATTGGTGAGTAAAGCGTGTCAAGTTCTGAGACAGATGTTTGGCCAGAGGATGTCAGACAGGCATCTTCTGCATCATCTTCTCCATACAGTTCAATAGAAACAGTTGAGGTGGAGAGTATTTTGGGTATGTTCTCCAAGGGAAAAATTACAGAGGGTATTTTTTTTTCCCTCTGGACTGGCTTGTCTGACTTCTGTACTCCTTTGTGGTAGAGCAGGCCCTTTCCTTGTTTTTTAGTTGATTCAAAGAGTGAGTCAGGACAAGAGGAGTCTATTTCAAAGTTCCCATATCAATTATTATGAGTCAAAGTAAAAATGAATATAAGATTAGTTGTTTTTCTTAACTAGCACTGTCCAATCTGATTAACAATCACCCTTCTGCTGACCTTAGAATATGTTGTAAAACTTCTTCAAGATAAAGACCAAAAAATGTACCAAGACACTTCTACTGTTCTTTTATTTGTTTATTGTACTTCTGCTTCAGTTTCTTCCACTGCCAACAGCTTTAAAATACAAATGATCAAACTGTGGGCCAAGTTAAAGGAAAGAAAAAAGATTTTTAAAGAAAATGATGGGAGCTCAGCAGTGGAACGTATATGAAATCAAAGTTTTATTGTGTACTGTTTTGTAATACAGATATTCCCTCTCAACAGATTGATTGTTGCCCTGCTGTGTATAGAGAGGTGATGGCCTTATGGCTGAAGGGATCTAAGGCCTTAAGGGACCTAGTGCAGTTAGATAGGAGAGCTTAAAACATCCTGTGTAGGGTTTAAAAAGTCAAGTCCAAAAGCTGTTAGCACTGGGGAAGGTCAATCTGGAAATTAAGAGACAGAAAAGAAGATAAATGAGGAGAGGAGACACTTCTTAAAAAGACTCTGAAAACACCTTTGGTTTTCATCAGTATTCTTTTAACTATTATATTGCATTCTTTAGTCACTTGACATGCAGTGATGTGAATCTGCTGCGTGGCTCCACAAGCAGCAAGCAATGACAAGCTCAGCACACTCTGGCCATTCACTCTGAGTAAAAGGTAGACACACAAGCTGTGCTGGAAGTCTCTTTCCCCTAAAATCAGGAAAAGCTGCTCTTTTGTCCTATTCTGCCTCTTCAGGAACCATCAACAGCTCTCTTTCAGATGATGCATGATGGCAGGGTTCAATCGCCTCCTCCTCTTCAGTCTGAGCTTTTTTCTGTAGTGCCATTTGTCTCAGTTTTGGCAGCATTCAACAGTTTTGCTCAGTGTATGTGGGACATTGCTGCAGACAATTTACAAACATCAGGGGAAAGAAGGGAGTTGGTGGTGTTTTTGAATTCTCATAAGTTCTTTTTTTGTTGTTTCTAATGAGTAGCTGAAAAACAAAATGAGTGTTTTATTTCCCGATGAGCACAAATATTTATAAAAAATAACTTAAATTGTTTATTAACATGATTCCATTTGAACTTTTCTTTTTTAGGCACCATATGAAAGCTCTTATTGCTTCCATGATGGATACTTGTCATCAGCTCATGTGAATGTTTTGGCAAACCAAAGGATGGATTGTTCTGCTTGCTGGGATTGTGAAATAGGAATATCCGTAACATGACAGGGCATGAAAGAGCCTGAAATGAATTAAGGCTGTACTTCAATGAATGGGCTTTTCATTTAGTGGATTCTTTATAAACAACTGTGGTAAATCCACTTTTAGTAAATCCAAAGGATGGTTGATACATACATTTCACACAAGTGGGTACTGGCAGACTAGAACTGATGATACATCATTCTAGATGGACCATTTTTAGGCAGATGAATGTTCTAGTGATCATATTTCAACTGGAAGAACTGCACTGGTATAGAGCCAATACAATATGTACTACGTTTAATCTGATTATCTCAGCTCAAAACCTGGACAAATGGGAACAATCTCAAGATGGATACTCCAGGAATCATCCAACCAACATGGATCTCTCAGCCTTCACTGTTAAGGGGGCAGGTTTCTACCTGCTGAATTATTTGCTATGTTGGCCTGAAGGTAACCAAGCCAATGGATATTCCATGCTGAAGGTCAAAGAACTGACCAGGTATATACAGGTAAAACATGTGATAATGTCTAGTGTTTCATTCAAAGTTGTGCATTTATTCAGATGTGGAGTCCCTCTAAGCAAGTGTTGTACCTGACTGGTTTTCAAGCTTTAAACCACAAACAAACGTAACACCTGCAATCCATCCTTAAGAGAAAATTAAAGAGATCTGTATACAAGCAAGACTATGACAGAAAATGTTGTGACTGTGTATCTGTTGTAAGTATTTGAAAACACTGAATTTTGCCAAGGAAACTGTGCCAAGAAATGTGGGTCATTAGAAAGCAAGCTCTGTAAGGAAGCACAGGCAATGAGTTGGACCATTTTGCTTTGCTGATCTTTTCAGGAAGCACAGCAGTTGAGGGTAAATGTACTATTTGTTCTCTAAGGACTTAGAACACACTTGAAACAGAACCTGACGTACATCTAGCCATCTAATTTCTTGTAACAATTTGCTTTTTGCTTTCAGATGCACCTCAAAGAGTACCACCAGTTGTCCCTGTGCCAGTTTGCATGGGACAAGTTCAAGGCTACTGACACTTGCTGTCTGCTCCTGTTCACATCAGAGAATACTGGAGCTAAGCCCTAAAATCACAACCCCAAATAAACATCTAGGATTCCTGACTGCCAACAGGTCACTTACACCCACTGCTATTCTGGAAAAATGTTTTTGTGGCATATGTGGCAAGAACATTCTTAATGATATCTGTGCCCCTTGCCTGGGGCCACTTTTTATTGTTGAAAGTACTGGTGTGATTTTCAGTCCATAGTGATCCCTTTGTGTTAGATTTTGTATTAACCTACTGTTAGTTATCTCATTCCAGCTACAGACACTGACTCATACCTGTAGAAACACCTCCTGCTGCTTGGTGAGGCAATGGACTGTGAACAAATTTACCGTCATCAATCAAAATGATTTCACAAACTTGTTCCTGACTTTGGTTGACCCTACCTGTTCAGAGCTGAGAATACAGAACTCTGGCTCTGTAGCTCAGGACTGAAAGTTTGGATCAGATAAGAGATGCCATTCCTTTGCACACAAGTATAAAAGTATAACTACAACCAGATTGTTGGTGTGACTGCTTAGGTAAAATACAAAATCCTTGCATGTGTAAGCATAAACTCCATCTTTGCACATCTTTTAACCTAATTAAATAGGTGGGTGAATGTTTCCTGGAAGAGTGCATGAGAAGATGTGAACATAGCAGAAGACAACTTCTCTTGTCTTTTTCGAAAGATGCTCAGATTTTTCACCCTAGTTTTTGCACAGCTCTTACTGGGCATCATACCAGATATGCCTAATGTGACTGTAGGTTTACCATGTATTGAAAGACATCAGTCAGTGCATTATGTACATTAGAGTCTGTTAGTGCATAAGTAATCCAACTAGTGGGCAGTAAACAGATGCATACTCTGGAAACATTCCCATTTCCCTAACTATGTTGTCTGACTTTCCATTTTTAATAACAAGTCATTATGATAGATAAAGGACAGAGGATACATAATTCAGTCAAATGAGTATTTCGGGCATCATTTAACTATGGTAAGGAAAGGGTTAACATGGAAATTTGATGCCAGAGTAGACCTGATAAGAAAATTTATCAAATTTAGTAAGAATGTCCATTCTGGTCTGACCATAACGTAGACTGGCACTAAACTGAAGGTTATTGACATGACCTGGTTTGCATCTGATCGTGCTGATTTTGAGAGCAAATGAGGTCTGGTGCCTACAAGATCATAGGGCTTCTAGTTTCTCAGCAGATAAGCAATGGCTGGCTTTCTCTTTCAGATTGGCTTGTGCAAACACACCCCTAATGATCCCAACAGGTCATGTAACTGGAGTGAAATGTGCTGCTGGAAATAGGAGTTACTGAAATCCGACACTGGTCCCCCCTGATTGAGCAGGACATGGTGGGTACTTGCACGTGCATTAGTAACGCACGTGCATGCTACCTCTCAGCCTATGAGAGAGGAAGGTTCGTGCAGCAGTGCTGTATGGCATAGGGCCTTGAAAGGCTAGTGCACACATCTGACTCCCTCTGACTTCAAATTTTGGATGCCTACATGTTACCAGAGTGTCTTTCTGCTTAAGCAGTGGCCTGTGCTGATGCCAAGAGCCATGTAAAGTCAATCTGCTCTGTAACCTCCTGTGTGGCGCTTCCAGTTCTCCTCCCACTGCCTGTCTAGGATGGCTGTGTCCAGTGGCAGGCGAGGAGGATGAAAATGTGGCTCCTTCCCACAGCCACTGTTGACCCAAGAATTCTGAGCCCCTGGTCTTGCTGCGTCACTATCAGCCACAAGGGCAGGCAGATAGGTGAGCACAACTGTGCTTGAAAGGCACAGAGCTGCATCAGTACCAGCGAAAATGATCCACTGTGTTAAAAGAGTACCAAGACCAGCTTTGCTGGTGGAAAGCTTATTTCTGATTGTTTCTATGAAACTGGGTTGTCCTTTTGCTTATCCCTATCTCCTCTAACCCTAGTGAGCTTCTGGTATTTGTGCTGTTCAGTGTTTTTCAGGAACTCAAAGTGATGGGTTACCATAGTGTCTCTAAACAGCAGTTTTAAGACACAATTAAGAAAATACATTTGGAACAATTAATTTTCTTCTATATGGCTGCCCACAAAGGTGCCGAACAATATGTTGTCCCTGACGTCTCAATGAGTAGCATAATGGCTTGGGGTTTTGCATGGTATAAACTGGGGTGTAAATTATTTATCTGCTAACTTGCTGACTTTCAGTCCCTGCCTGATATACACTAGAGCAAACCTAGTTGGATCTTCTTGGAGAGTGTCTATTCCATTTTGGGGTGTCTACTGAGGTCTCAAAACATCCTTTGGTTTCAAAAGGAGCCAAAGCCAAACTCTTTCAAACATGTTCACAAAACCGAGTTCTGTCAAAATGTCACTTTTAATCAAAATCTGAATGCTTTGGGAAGGGCTACATGTGTCTGTTCTCATGTGCTTTGTCTTCCTGTCTTATTTTCTCCCTACCACACCCTCTTCCCTCCTTCCTGTCAAAACAGCAACAGCTTATGTTTTGCAAAATGGGCAAGTTTTGATTTTAGCGAAATTTAATATAGTAAAAGACATTGCCTATGGCTAAACGTGTTTTCCTGTGCTGCCTAGCTTGGGAATGAAATGTACCTCCACCTCATGTCTCCTCCCCACCCCTTGCCCATAAGGTGTTAATACAAGACAATATAATACAAGACAATATATTCCTGTTAGTTAAAACACTTCTTTATTTTTTAGGTATACGAGCAGTGTCCTTTCCTCACCCTCTGTCCTGTTTCCCTGTACCAAAACAAAGCAAAGGCCAGCGGGACTGGAGTGTGCGAATTCCATGCCTCCCTCCTCAGCTATGTATCCCCTTCCCTCCCGCAGGGAGGTGAACACCGTCCACACATCATTTGAGACAGGAACAATATAACACAATCTGTTTTCAAATTTTCTAAATATTTCACAACTTCCATTGCAGGCTGTTGTCTTCATGCTGTAAACTCGTGCCAAGAACTCCCCAACAGCATTCTTCTCTGCCTTCCCAAATCACTCAGAGAGCAAACAAATATTTCCTTGAGTCATTGATTTCTGCAAGGAAGCGATTGTGTTTATTACGTATGATGGACGAATTGCTAGACTGCACTTTTTACAGCTTGCAGCTCTCCAGTCAAAGCCATAAGTAAGATCTTTGACAACACAGCTGGTTTATCTTCCATGTATTTCAGTCTAAACAGGAATTCTTTCTTCCCAGAGCAGCCAAGGTACTGCTGTGCTGAGTAGGAAAAAACTGCCTGGCAGTTTTCTATCCCCTTCAAGCCCATAAGGCTCTGGGACATGTTGTGCTATCTATAACTGGTTTTACTGCCTGAATTAAAAACTTTTGATATAATAAACAGTGTACACAGTGCTGTTTCACAGCATAATATGATCATCTGTGTTGCTGTGAGCTATACTGAATGGCTCAGGCTAGAGAGGAACGTGTTAAATTAGTACTGAAACTGTTGAGCAGGCACTAGAATTAATTAGGAGAGGACATTTTTTTCCTATGGTAAAAAATGTAAGATATTTAGCACTTAATAATAAAGTTGGACCATAAATATTTTCAGTACTCATCATCAGAAGTACTTAAAGTGATCTCGTTATATGCTAATACTCATCTGTGGTGTTCTATACTTGTGACAGTAGCAAAAGTTTGCCCTGTCCTACATAAGTGCGGTTGTGCCTGGCCATGTCTACATTTTGAGCAGGCATAATCCTCAATTGCCTCTATTGGTTTCCTCACTGCTCTAGCAATGTAGTACACTTGTATTTCTCTATATATTTTCCTGTGGGTCAAATCATCATCACTTCCTACGTTTATAAAGTGCTATTGGAGCAAGTGTCCTGCCATTTGGTGTTTGTGTTTCAGCTCTTCCACTCTTCACTGGGCTATTCCAACACAGAAAGAACGATTCAGTGATTAAAGCAAAGAAAGAAGGTTAATAGACTGTGTTCCTGTTTCTTGGTAGGGCATCAGTAGCTGTCGCATAAAATTGGCAAACAACTTTTTAAGTTCTTTGAGCCATGCTGTAAAACAACACTTTGCACTGGGATGTGATTCAGTCTGCAGGTGCTCAGCATCAGTCAAATAGAGTGAGTTTGCTTTCTGTTCAAAAGGCTTGTGTATCTGTTCTTCTGTCCCTAGCTGTATCACCTGGTTTAAAACACATACTACCTCTTCTTACTTGTACTTTTGTGCTAGTTCATAGCGCAGTCAATGTAAAGAGATCAATGTACTTTCTGAGGTATGGAGAGCTCATATTATCCACAGGTCTGAAACCACATTGCTGCAGCCTGATGCCCGAGGTCTGAAAACCTGAGTGAATATGTCCTAATTTTGGCACCCAGATTCTGAGGTGTCCAAATATAAAATGTCATCTGATAATTATGCCAGTCGGTCCAGTTGCCTAATACAAATGGACTATTACAAAGCTTTATTTTTCACCATTACAAAATGTGTCAGGGTATCTATATATAGCTGATGTACTGATATTAAACATCATCCCTATTGCTATGGAATAGCTGTTTTACAAAATTATCTTTTCAAAAATTGAATGGCTGAACTTTGCTTAACGTTTGTTTGCTTGATCCAGGTAGATAGAAGCAGAATAATAAATAATAGTATTTCTGCCTGCTTTACTCTGAGCTTGGGGGAAAGGCTGACAGAGCCTGCATTTTGGTCTGCATTGACAAGATCTAGTTTGAGCTGGGGGTGCTCCTTCAACAGTGGTCCTGAAGTTCCTGGTCACTGTTCACGGCACATGTTTCAATGAGACCAGTCTCTCCAATAAAACCTATTTCTAATGTCCATTAACAAGAATATTTTTATGTCACTATCTGAAAATGTGTTTGAAGAGTGGTAGGAAATGCTGTTACTCTACTCCAGAGGACTCTGAAGACCACAAAGCTGGCAAGCAAGACAGCGCATGGCAAGACAAGCAGAATATGTTTATGCTAACTTCTGGGTGTGTGACCAATGACTGGATCCACTCACTATCTGTGCACAACTTCAAATCTACCTCAGGCTTTGGAGATCCAGAGCAGCAAGTATATTGAAGACATATTACAGACCTGGGCCTGTTAATTTTAGGCAGCCTAGGTGAATCAAACAGAGGCAGATCCAGCTCTCCCAGTGGTTTCCCAGAAGGCACAGCAATCATGTCCAGATGCTTGGAGGCAGGGTATGCTGCCATACTGTAAATGCTTGAACCCAGGCAGTGTATGGTGGGTGCCTGGCTTGGAGAAATTTGGGCCAAACAAAGCCTGCAATGTGAGGAAAGATTTCAGTCAGGAGGAGCAGAAAGTTTACCAGTGTGTGATGGCCATCATGCACTTCAGGTTTCTCCCTCATTAAGAGCTAATACAGGGCTGTGGACACTGTGGGCCATGAAGGCAATTCCTTTTGAAGCACTCTACTGCTAAACATGCTCAATAACTCTCCAGAGGAGTACGAAGACTGTTTTTACAGCTGAATAAAGTGCAAGGGCTGAACTATGGACCTTTCATCTTAGAGATGGCTCCCTACCATATGTTTTTGTTATGAAAAACAAGGTCAAATCTTCCAAAGTTTAGTGTTACATAGCTAAAGGTTTGCATAGGGCTTTAGAAAAACAAAACAATGTACTTTAACAGAATAATGGGTCTTTAATATATAATAAGCTAAAGTAAATATATTAGAGTTTAACAGCTGATATGAAAAGTCCTTTTCAACTGTTCTCATAATTTCAAAGCCCAGGAGTATTCAGACTTTCTGAAGAAATTAAACAACTCTAACTGCAGTGGACAATTTCATGCAGGTGATCAACTGGCTGTTCAGGAGAATAGTTCCTGTGCTGCAGGATAAGTTGCTTCTCTGCTTTCTGCTACCTTCAAACAAACTGCCTGTGCAGAGCTGAGGCAGTACTGTTGGGGGGCAATCAATATGCTGCCACATACCATCCATAATTCTGGTATTTGCTTCTCCCACCCACACCACTGTGGTTTCACAATATGCTTTCTTGTGTTGTAGCAGGGACAGCCTCCTCAGGACATGTTTTTCTTAGTCATGTGGATTTGTCAGATCCAGCTTTTTTTCCTAATCAAATGAGCTTTTCTGTGTGTACTCAGCATTGGATAAGCACAAAGGCTCACCTAATCGGTCCAGATGACGCTTTAAGGAGGTTTTTAACGTCTGTAATTTACTGCCTGTGTTTTCTTTTCTTTGAAACATACCTTACTCACTTGGACTGAGCAGTACCATGGCACCCATTCTGAGTAAAAATAACAGTGTGGTCCTTTATCAGCAGTGAGCAAAATTTGATTTGAATGTTTGTGCTGTTGACAAAATGTTTGTGCAGGAGTGGATAGAGTGGAAGAACCACTGAGATGGTATGATGAATTAGCATGTGGACATCGTGGCTCACTGGTCAGGTGTGGAGACTGGACAGATCTGGCCCCGTCAGACAGATCCTGAGCTTATGTGGACCAGTAGAGCTCTGCTACTTTCTGTGGCCCTACAACAGTTTACTAAATGTGAGTTTTCACTTTTTAATATCCTGCTCTCTGGTGACCACCTTGACTAGCCAAATTCCTTTTTCTGAGGCCGCATTTCCTAGCTGTTAAATGTCAAATTATCCAGATTAAAAAACCTGCCAGTAAGGCTTTGGTTTGCTTCCTGCGTTGCTGTTAGTAACAAATGAGCAATGATATGTGGCTGCGCCATCCTCTGGGGCTTAATCTCCTTGTCGTGTTAATAGTTATGTCACAGAGGCCCACTGAATGGAGACTGTTTCCTCTTGAAAAATTGCTCTCTCCTCTAAAGTCGAAGATCTATGCCAGAAGAAAGGCATCTTGTAACACTGGTTTAATTCTTCAAAAGATCTTGAATTTTGAAAGGACTGCAACACAGTTTGTCTCCTTTCTTAATGTCATGTAGGGAGAGGACCTGTATCCTGCAGACTGCCAGCCATGTAGCATCACTGTGGACAGTTTCAGTCTCATGTCAGAGAGTCCTGTAAGCAACCATCTTGCTGCTGGAATTGTGACCCATTGCTGGCGAGGCTGACCTCTCCAGCATGGAAGCATGGAACACAGCACAACCTGCTCAGTATACTGCCTGGGGCAGCTTGTTCAAAGTTAGTCCACCGGCATGCACTGCTATGCTGTAAGTCTGGGCATGTGTTAAACATAGGACTAGCAGCTGGAAGAACAGAGGCAAAAGAGGGAACCCGAGGTTACAAGAAGACAGATACACTGTTTTTGACTGGTTTCAGTCAGTTTTCCCCGCTTCTCCACTAAAGTTTGGTTTGGAAAACAATCTCCCTTTTTTTGGATTCTCCTGCTGGGCTTGTGATTACAAATAAAAATGTAAGCATGTATGTGGCCTTCTTGAATCACATTTTCTACATAGCTGTATTGAATTGGGATCTTCCAAACATGGCAAGGTCTTTTCAGAAATCTCTTTCTTTTCACTAATGTTTCCCATCAGACTGCTGCAGACACTTAAAAAGTAAGTTTTTAAATAATGGAGAGAAATACTTGTGCCAAACAGAATGCTGAATTCTTGGAGGCCACAGGTTAAAAAGAGAAAGGTTTTGGAAGCTAATTGAAATCTAAGTGGGATTTTTCTGGTTATTTCCCCATTTGTTCTCTCTTCACTAATATTTAACAGGACTTTATTGATTATAGTGGCAGATTTGTACTGCAAATGGAAACTGAAGGTTACATTTTTGTCCCACAGTTAATGACTATATATATTTCATATATATATATATAAAATATCATAAATATCTCACAGATTACTACTTGGAGAAACCATGTCCTGGCACAGTTGGCTGTAAAGGCAAAATGGCATTAATTTTTTTAAAAATAATAAATAATAAATCTCTATATCTGAGTAAATTCTCCACTGAGAGATGCAGAAAGTCTCCATTGCCGCTGCATTACCACCAGGTCTGAATCTAGTGATGAACTCAGCTTCACAAGTGCTGCAAGTTCCCTGAGTCTGCAGTCAGATCAGCGATCTCTTCCCTGCTAAAGTGAGAATACTTCAAATCTTATCTGTACTAAGTCTCTTTCGCATTCAGCTGACATCTGCAGATGTCTTTTGGCTTGGGTTTTTCAGATTCCCATCTGCAGGGAGCACCATAAGGTTCTGCATGTCCTCCTGCTTCCCTGTCCCAGTCCCACCTGGGGCCATTCCCCTTTGGGATTTGAACTGTGCATGGAAAAGCTCATTTCCCAGCTGTGCACACACCTCTAGGAACTTTGCCCATTAGCCAAGATTTTTAGACAAGTGGGAAGGATTTATGAAGCTGATATACATCTGTCAGTGTGTAAAACTTCCCCACAGTTCAACTCTTATCAACCAATCCTTTCCTATAATAACTGTTAATTTGCAATTTTCAGCATATTTCCCTCCTTTTTTTCTTCTGCTCTTGCCAGAGCTTCTTGTCTCCATCTGAACTTTGACAGCAGAGCTCATTTTCATACTCCTTGATGCTCTTAATCCTACAGCTATGTGAAAGCACATTGCATCCATGCCACAAAGGGTGGTAGACACTGCCCCTCTGGTCCTTAGTGCCTGACTGAACCTGCCACTCAAATCTACAGTGCATTTAAAACCACATCTGTGCCATTCCCTCTCTTGTTGTTGCCTGTGGAATTTTAGGCCTATAAGGGCATTTTCTTCAGCACAGGTTTTTACCACTACTTCTCTTGATTTTGCCAGAATTTTGTATACTAGTGCTAGTAACTTTATTAAACAAAAGTGAAATCTCACTGAAATGGGGGGTCAGGTTTGTCTGGCAAAACTTGTTTTTCCTTTGCACTTCAATCTTGTTGTTAGTCATAAACCCCAGCTCCAGCTTTGCAATAATTCTGCCTGATACTGATGTCAGCTATAGTTAAACAGGTTACCTCAATTTTGTTTTAATACAAATACAATACTGACACGCTTCTGAAATATTCACAAATAACTGAACATTTATCGACAACTAAGACCTCAGCCATTGCTTTCAGTGCTCCTTGGTATGGATTATCTTTATCTTCTGCTCCAAAACTATTCATCTCCAGTTACAATAGTTTAATATTCTTCCTGCTTGGTTGCAGATTGACTGGAAGTATTTCATCATTATCAGTCAGCTTGTTTTTTGTTTTCCTCTGTGCTTGGAAATTAGCCCTTTGGAAACAAAAGTGTAAACTCTATTGATTGGAGCATTCTCTAATTTCCTATAATTCAGTCATGACTCTTGTTTGTGAAGCAATGACAAGCGGTACAGTGGGAAATGAACTATTCACCCATGTAGTACACCTGGGAAATCATTAATCTCTAGATTCAGTACTCATTGTATCTATATTGCTATAATAAGGTCAATAACAGGCTGTGTTCAGGTTGTGTTATAGAAAGATGTCATTTAGAGTTTTAGAAAAAAATACTCATATTTCACTAATGGCTGTATGTTATTCAATAACGTGCTCTTTGACTTAGATTCCTTTCATTGTAGACAGGCACATAAAGAATAATTTCTCCTTTCGGCCTATCTCAGCAGGCTTTAACAGGACTCTGCTCAGACTGTGTATGTCAGAGTGTTGTTCAACATGAATAACTCATAGTTTGAGACCCACCTGAAATGGTTCTGGAGTGTTAGAGCAATACCACTACTGCTACGAACAACCAGTAACACTAAAAATAAGAAATATGGGACCACAGGAGGTGAGGTTTCCCAGCTGATATCCTTCTGCTCTCCATTTTGCAGCTCATCTCCCAATGTCTTTCTCCCAGGTTCTCCCTAAGCCTCTCTTATACATAGTCCCTCTATTTTTTCTACTCCTCCAGTCTTATTAGTATAGTAGGTCAGTGCTGGGCACTGTAGTGTGGGCTGATAGTGCTCACCTCAGCTGAAAACACTTGCTGCCCAGGACTGTGTGAGCCCCCTAAACTCTTGGGAAATACCATACTGTATTTCCCAGCAGCCTGGGGCCACAGTTGAGCTGCAGTGGGCAACATGGACATTTAACATAGGGTATCAAATGACATCTGCAAGCGGGAAATGTAAAACATGTTGGTTTTCATTCCTTAGCTATAAATAATAATGAATTCTTTCAAAAACTGTCTATATCCTCTCTTTCATTGTTCTTTTTTTCTGCTGCAAATAACTTGCAACAATAAAAATGAAGAGATGCCAAATTTGTGTGGCTCTTCAAAGCAAATTCTTTCCTTGAAATGAAGTTCAGTTGAAAAGTCTGATCCTTCTCCACGGCATTTGTGTAGGCCAGATGGGCTAGTGCTGTCTTTCAGTGTGAAGCCGCCCTTAGGGTATGTTGTTCCTCTTTCCTCATGAGTCTGAAAGAAAGGAATCAGAATCCCTCCTGTCTTGCAGAAGTTTTCTCTGCTATCTATCTCCTCTGGGTGAAGTTGCTTAAGGCCATGGGCATAATGATATATTCACTGACATTGGCTAGTATCTTGCTCTTCAGAGACATTCAGTCGTTGCTGACTTTCCTCATAGTTCTGTCCTCAGGTTCCTCGGAGTTTTCTTCCTTTCTTTTAGTTTCCCAGGAGGGATATGAAGGGCCTACAAGTAAAATGCTTTGCTTGCTTTTATCCAGGAGATTACAGAGGGGAATCAGATAAAAGCAGGGATTGAAAACTCAATGCTTTGCCATTGTCAGCAGCAATATACTTTCGGTTGAAAATAGCATTATCCTTATGTAGCAGGATTTTAAAAACTTTTCCCATGCATGCAAAATAGAATAATCAAATTCTTTGGACATTACTCTCTGCTGCCCTGAAATTCCTTTTCATTGCACTGCAGACAGAAAAGGGAAATACAGTGACTGGATACCCCAACTCCCATGTAACATTCAGCAGAGACACTGTCCTTATTGCATACCTATTTCCTTGACATTGTTCAGACTTTATCTGGATGCTGACTATCCAAAAGCCCATCAGCAGAAGCTGCAAGGCTGTTGTGATTTCTACAGAAGATGTAGCTTTGTCATCTATATGTAGAGTTTAAAAATTTTCATGAGGACTTTGGTACCTGGACTTCTCATATGCTTGAGCTGGTGTCCCTTGCTTGCCATGATGAGAAAAATCTGATGTCTTTGGAAAAGTGAGAAGGAACTGCAGGTGAGACTCTTCATTAATCTGTAGTGGACTAGGCAGAAGAAGTGTGGTACTAAGGAAAGATTCCCAGGCACACTAAGGGTCTCATGTGGTGCTGTGAACCTCTCTCAATCCCCTGGTAGATTTGAGCCAAACTCAAAGTCAGTATTTAAACTTCAAGAAGCCACTAAGCTCTGCTCGAAAGGACTTGAATGGAAAGCAGCATCAGTCGCAGTGTTGTGGACAGCTACCTTGCAGGAAGTTTGTGTTGTCTGGCCACAGCACCAGTTGCAAGGTGTGAGCCAGGAGGGAGATGTGAAGGATATGGCTGCCCATCAGCTCTGTGATGACCAGGCAGCTGTAGCCTGCCTGGTGATCGGGTTGGTTTGGTCCAATGTGCTGTTCAGATGTTGTGTGGTAGGAAGATGGGATTCACACTGACATCTCAGTTCCTCTAGCCATTTTAAAACTGATCATTTTGAACATCATCCATAGTAATTATTTTTGAGACGTTTCAGTGAGCAGCCTTATAAGACTGCTGGACAGTGTTCACAATTAAAAAGGGCTGCCTAAAGGATAAAGATGGCTTTTTCTTCTTCCATGACACAGATTGAACTCTGATAAAACACATTTTTCCTGATTTCTCTTGATGTACCCTTATGCTATGAGATTAATAAATTACACAGTGGGAAGTAAATGACATTTCATACTGATAACCTTGTGTGTGCTTTAGTTTTCCTTGTTTTTTTTCTTCACCATATTCCCTGCTCTAAAGTCAATGTGTGAGGTTACACATTTCTGCTCTCTCAGAGTATAAAACAGCCCTTTTTTTTCCAGGTGAAATTTTCTTGCCACGTAAAGTTGATCTTCACTCTTCCTTTTTGAAATGTCTTGAGAAATGCAGAATTGTGCTAAGAAATCTAGACATGGTAGAGGAAATAATGTTAAATATCTGTCACTGATTGTCTTAAGTCCCTATACTTGTATGTGTAGCTGGAAAAGTTGGAGCTTTACTTCATAATTTCACGGACAGCCCTTCTACTTACTTTTACACTTTCTCCTCTTAAATGTTACTGACTTCAGGTTGCATCTCATAATGACAACTATACCAGGGGCTGAACTGGGTGACTGTGGGAACCAGCTCTATGTTCCTACTGGTAACAAGAACGTGTTAGTAGCAGGCCAGATTACTTAAATTGCCAGTAGAATACTGGTACATACTGGTCATGAGCCACGGGGCAGCCAGACCATCCTCAGTAATGGACTGACTGTGCCTGGTGTGCTCCTGTCACCACCATGTTGCCACAGCTGCGCTTTTCCATTTGTTTCCAGTTGGGGAGGGAAGGAAAAACCAGACCAGCTTTGAAGACCTCAAAGAAGATGAGTATTGCCATTTGAGAGACTAGGATATTATTATAGGACACAGTTTTAAGTTCTGTGGCATTTTCATTTTATTTCTGCTAATGTTAGGTGGAGAGGGAAGACTCAGATTCAACCTCTGTCCATACATGCCAAGGACTCCTGTTACCGCGGTCCTATTTCTAGCCTGCTGATAAGTTTCTCTGCTGCTATTTTAAGTTTCTGTTATTCCTCTGTGCTGGTGTACAGAACACAATGTGGTGTCTTCAGCAGTGAAGTGGAAGTAATGACTACAGGAGTATGGCAAGGCTTTGATGTGTGAGCTGGCACAGGCAGGATGCAGGAACAACCATAAAACCATGGTTGAAATGAAAGAGGAAATTTATTATCGTTTCATCTCAAACTGAGGGATGTCTGCAGCAGCAACTGGGCAGAGGTGCGCAAGTGGGGACACAGGCACTGCAGAGCTTGGACCTTGTTAGAGAGCAAAGCTTAGGAACTGCTGCTTTGTCTTGTGTATCAAGGATTCTTGCAGGCGTAGTTTTCCACTGTGCATAGATCTTTCCCACAGCAAGGCAGGAATCTCAACTGTGTTTTACAAAGTGTCCCTGAGTCCTTCACAGACCTGTGTTATCTGAACACAGATATTCTACTTGTCAAGCACACAAAGCTGAGCCACAATTAGTGTGATAAGTGAGGTTTTTTGACACCTCAGGTGCAAGTCACTTGAGAATGTTTGCAATCCTCCTCACCAATCTCCTGTTATTTTCCCACATTTGATAACACATATATGCAAACAGCTTTGATTATTTCTCAAGGAAAATAATCATATAAAGCCAAATGCTATTAATATTCTAAACATGTGCTCACCTTATAACCCAATTAATAAATAAATATTTTAGCTTAATTACTCTATACTGCATGTTAGATGCATAAGTGCCTTACTAATAGTTTAATCAGGATTCCCCAGAAAAACCTTCTGTGAGCAGAGTTAATTGCATAAAAATTTAAAATTTGCAAAATCAGGTTTTAGGATTTAAAGGTAGAACTGTCAGTCACGTCTCTGAGGACTGCCTTATTTCTATAAACCCGACCTGAAGGATTTCAAAGCTTCTTTTCTTACTTAGCTTGACCAGTGAACCTAAAGGTCATTTTTATTTTTTGTCTTATGGTGATTTTCTAAAATCGCAGACAGCTCCAGGAAGCAAGTGTCTTTAAAATAAAACGCCTCAGTAGCAATATTTATAATAGGGAATGGTAGAAAGCTTGTGGGTCTGAAGCAGAAGTGGTTTTCTTTTCAGTACTTTCTTACAGTCAAACATTACATATAGAAAAAGAATCCATGCAATTTCAGGAGTTCCTGTGGGACCGGAATTTTAACTAAAGGAAAAACATTTTTGCATAATACCTACTCAATCATAACATAGTTCCATGACCCACCTATGATTATGTTAACTATCCTTATGCTTCCTAATCTCTTTCAAGGACAATCATGGGTGAATGTCAGCCCTGCACTGAAAACCAGTGGCTTTCTTGCTCCTGGGAGGAGGAGTCAGGCTCTGACAGCCACTGCCTGTCAGCCGCCAGCCAGAGGCATGACATCCCATACAACATCACCTACAGAAACGTACTACATGTGCATGTGCACAAATTATGCATATATATAGAGCATAGGATTCCATTTGTAAGGCTTCTTCTCTGAGGCTGTTACCCTTTGAGAGAAATTCAGCCACTCTCAGTTCGGATGCAGGCATTTGAATCAGTGTGACCAGAGCAGAGAGATGCTGTGGGTGGCATTGATGTGTGAGCATTGCTTTGCTTTCTCCATCTCTCCAGCATGCCTCTGACATGAGATGCTTGTCAGGCAGTGAAGGTGCAATACTCTGGAAGATTCCTGAAATTACAAATCTGGTATGCATGTAGAATTCTTTCCACCTGTTTGTGTTGGGCTTGTGTTTGGCAGGGTTTTGGTAGCTGTGGAGGGTGCTACTGGCATGGCTCCTGTAAGAAACTTTGAGAAGCTCCCCTGGCTCCCAGTAATCAACATACCTTCAATAACATATTTAAGAGGGGAAACTTGTTGGGCAATTTCCTTTGTTTTGGGAGCTCTTTTGGTTTTGAGAGTAGTGGTGACATGGTAGAGACAACCAGGTGGACACTGAGGTCAGTGAGGAAGGAGTGGAGGAGGCACGCCAAAGCAACCATTCCCCTGTGACCTGTGCTGAGATGAGAGGTTGAGCCTTTGCAGCCATTAGAGATCAATAGTGGGGCAGCACCCCATCTGCAGCCCATGGAGGACCACAGGCTGGAGCAGAGGACTGATCCCAAATTGATCTGTGACTCTGGTAGAAGCCTGCACTGGAGCAGTCTGCCACTGAAAGGATCATCTCCTGTGGAAGAGACTCATACTGGTGGGAGAAGTTTATGGAGGACTTTCTCCTGTGGGAGGGGTGCCATGTTGCCACAAAGAAGGAATGTGAGTAGCTTTCCCCCTGAGGAGGAAGGAGTAGCTGAAACAATAATTGTCCCACAGACTGGGACTGACTGCAACTCCCATTCCCTTCCCTGGTGGTGCCAGGGATGTAGCAGAGCTGGGCCCAAGATGAAGGGAGAGGTGGGAGGAAGGTGTATTCAAGACCTGGTTGTATTTGCCACTGTCCTCCTCTAATTCAGTTGATGAATTGGTGGTAGTTTTGTTTAAATTAAATTGATTTTTTTTCCCGAACTCAAATCTGTCTTTTGCCCATAACCATAATTAATGAGTGAGTCCTCCCTGTCCTTTGTCTCGACCATCAAACCTTTTGTTGTATTTTGTCCTTCTCACCCCACTGGAGGGGGGTAGGAGTGAGCAAGCGGCTGCGTGGGCTTTGTTGCTGGCTGGCTGCTGTTTGGCATGACACGGATAAGGCAGTTTGAGAATATGCAAAAAAATTAGCTTTATCTTTTCATTAAAAAAAAGATTATTCTTATCACTCTGCTTCTTGGAAGTGACTGGCACTTTTATTTATTTTCTCATTACAAAACAAAGTTATTTTAAATTATCTCTTTTTTACTGACGCAATATGAAAAGACAGGACAGTAAGATTCCAGGTATTTGATATCAGTGACTGGTTCTCTGTCAACAGTTTTGTGCTGTAACTATAATTTTGAGAAAGTGACTTAATGCTGTTGTGAGAGAAAAGAAAGTAGCCAGAATCAAACAGCTTTAAGTAAGTCCTTCAACAAACATGAATGGACAATTTCTCCCTTTCTGTGAATCAGACACTACAGGACTGAACATCATACATCTCAACCACCACAGAGAGCCAAGAAGGGTTGGAAGCATTTCTTTCACTGTGATAGTTAAAAACCCATGTTTCTCAGGGCTGCTGTTGGTTTCATATATTCCTAAGGCTGGCTGCACACAATGGAATTGACGGATTTTCCCTTAGGCATACCTGTCTGCTTTCCATCATTGAAAACTCTTCCTTTTTAATAGAAGAGAGCAGGAGCTGTTCTGCTTTTTCCTTACACTTAACACTCTTTCATGAAAGCTTCTTTATAGCAGCCCAGAGAGCAAGTTAGGAGTGGATGCCTCTGTAAAGTGCTTATGTAAAGTGCTTATACCAGTGTAGCTCTCTGTTAAGAAGGCAGACTCCCAAGGAGGATTGTAACACAGGAGGATCAGAGCAAAGAACAGTGATGAAAATGTTTTTTAATTGAATGCAGTTTCTCAGGTCCCTGTAATAATTTGTCTGTTATTTATGAAAGGAAGAAATGTACATCCATACTATCTGCATATACATTTGTCCATCCTGTCTCCTAGGATAGGGCAGTATTTCCAGGCATCTGTCTCCTTTAATAAGGGGTGACATCTGCTACATAGTCATCTAGACCCACTAAGCAGGGAATGACAGTGCTGACAGCAACTGCTGAGCATTAGGGTAAGAAGTGAAGCCGGCTCAGGGTGAAGAGGTTGTGATATGTGAGTGGGTGTCACAGGACTCAAGCAAGGGAACATCTGGGCCAGGATTAAAGGAACACTATAATTACTCAGCACAATTTAAATGAACCATTAAAAGCCAGAGAACACTGAAATGAAAAGAAAAATTGCTTTGTGGAAAAATTAAGTTTTCATACCACTGGTCTGGTTGGTCTTCGACAATGCTGCTTTATTCATGAGTGGAGTTTGTCATCCAGAGTTCTGCTACTTGTCCATCATGTTAGCTAGCTTAGGTAGCTGTTGGACTATGGGCAGATCAGGCATCATGGAGCTCTCTAATTTGCTCTTTGAGAAGCAAGGTTAATGACTGCAGTGTAGGCATTACCTTGTTTTGATTCTCAGAGGTGTGCAATGTTCAAAAATGTTCTTCAAAACCTGTAACTGACTTTGGTATAGAAAATTATTCTCCCTCACTACATACTTCAGTGAAAAGCTTGCCTCCAACTTTCCTGCACCAAATTGTGAGCTCACACTTCAAGTCATGGACCAAAGTGGATGTTTTCAAACTGTAATGTGTGGACCAGCAGAAGTCAGCAGATTAATTTTAAGGCGAGTGAATGTTACGCTAGCTGAAATAATTTTGCTTTTGTTAACAGAGAGGACTACATCTTAACAGGGAGAATAATAGCATGAATCTCCTGGTTTTTTACCAGTCAGAGCAGTAATATTTCATAATCTTTACACTATTTTGGGCGGTGAATGACAGCACGAGATGCACAATATTGGTGAGTCAGATCTTAGGAAAGTAATTAATAATGTTAGCTGAAAAATTTAAATCTGGTATTAAGAGATCTCAAAGGACAACAGCACAATTCCTCACAATAGAGGGTCAAAGAACTGCAATAGCTGTTGACAGGTGAGCTATGCTCCAGGGGCTTCTTGAACATCTCTGTAACAAATGGTGGGCCCAGTAGCAAAGCGTCTAGGAAATAAAAGAGTCTGTTAGACAGATAACATTGTCCAAGAGTCTGGCACAATTACAACAACAGGAGCATTGCAAATAATAGCCAGAGGCCAGATTCATTCCTTTTTTTCATGAAGTGCGTAGCTCAGGATATTCAGCAGTATGGAACTCAACACTTCTATTGATAGACCTAACTGAATAAAACTTAGGTAAGTGTGAACTTGTTTCCTCTTTGTGGTGAATGGAGATTTCCATTTGGGGGAGTGGTCTGGGACCCCAGTGGGTGGACCGCATCCCTTGGTGGGCGGACCCTGGACATCTAGGGGGCGGATCGCGACACTCTTCAATGCAATAAAACACAGGTTATCAATCAGTTAAGACTACCATGTATGTGCTCCTTAAAATTAACATTTAGCTGTTTCACTTAAATACAATATGAATATCAACTTTCTACGGCTAGAAGAGAATTACCGGGCTATAGATTCAGCAGTGAAAGCATCAGGCTTTCACAAACAATAATGCTGTTTGTGGGGGAATGGCATCTTTTTTACTGCACAAGATCAACAGCTGAAAAAGCTGGGGTCCAGCTCCAGCAGGGTTGTCTATAAATTCCTATGTCTGCTAAGAGGTAAGTCTTCAAAGCCTGTAGCATTGATTAGCAAAGCTAGAGGATGCACTTATTAAGCTGATACTTCAGCTGAGACAGTTAATGCTGTCAACTTCAAAATGTAGGTACAACATATGTCAGAAACCTTCCCATTGAAGACACCAGAATTCAGATACTTCTGAAATCTTGGGAAATTAAAGTTTCTATCAACTTGTTAATTTCGTATCTCTAGGACAGAGAAACCAAACTCAACATTCGTGAATCCGTTAGTTTAAAAGACTTCAGGTTGAATGAAACCTTTATGGACTGAGCTCATCGGTATACCTAGGAGCAGAGCTGGGTATGCAGAGCTGTATCCCCAGAGCAGGGCTGAGCCTGAGCACAGATAAAGGATTGACGTAAGTCCTCAGATGAATGAAAGTGCGCAGAGCTTTCTGAATTAAAAAAACAACAAACAACAATAAAAACCCAAAAAAATAGGTCAATGAAAAAAAGTTATCCAGGCTGGAAGAAGGGATAAACACGGGGAATTAGGCAGGCTGGGGAGGCTACACATGTGTGACCTGTCATGTGCGATAGTCCCTGAAGCTGCTATTACTGGAAATGAGTGTACCAAATGCCATGAGCAAGGCAAGTAAGAGAGGCTCCTGAAAAAATTTACGTAGCAACAACTTGCACAGAATTTTTGTTGGCTGTATTTCTTGATGTGCCCATTTGCTGTTTTTAAATCAATGCCTCTCTTGTATTTAGAAGTTCAACAAGGGTCTGAAGGCTGAATCCCTGGCACCTGCAGCCCGTCACCACACTGTCAAGCATGTGTTGAGAGGTGGTGGCATGTGCAGTATGCAACACAAAGGTGAACAGAGATAAAACCCTGGTAAATTATTCTTAAATGCAGTTAGGGAAAGATGTGAGGAAGAGAATTATGTGAAGAAGTAGAGTGTATATATATAGAAAAATTCTCCAATATCCTTCAAACATGCTTCTACTTTGCCTCTCTACTGCCTACCTATCAGGTGTTGTCTTGTTTGAAAGATATTTATAGTGCCATTAAATATATTTAACTTAAGGTCTTATGGCCTATAATTGTCTTCTGACAGAAAGCGGTTGCACAAGATTCCTAATAGTAATTTAAGGTAAAACCAAAGTAGGTTTTGTGATTTGGTTTTCAGTTTTGTCTTTTCAGGACAAGGGTAGGGGAGGGTGTGTATAATCTATTAAGTGTCTAATGTGAAATAAATAGCATTTTCTGGGATCAGGTACTACAACACAAGTCTCCCTATGCTCTCTGGCTCTTGCTCTCAACTACCTGCTCACCTCCTCACCCAAGGGCTTTACACTGCCAACTGCAGAGTGGTTCAGCTTCTAGGTGATGTGAAATCATCTCTATTTCACCTTGCATCACCTGCAGCCTGAGACGGGAACTGAAGCCCCATTCCCTGAATTCCCAGGAGCAGAGCGGCAGGCATGAGGGGCTGCCCTGAACAGGAAGGGGGGTGCCAGTTGAGGGCAAGAGCCAGCTTTGAGCTGTGGGGATGCTGATCCTGTCAGTTAGCTCAAGGCCAGCACCTGGTATGCATGCACTTACAGCTAAGTATTTCTCTAAAAATTAGCTTGCCATGCCCTAACCTCCTCCTCTGCTCTTGGCCTCATTTTACAGCTGGGCCTTTTGGAGTCTCACACTGACTGTCAGCATTTCCCTTCCTCAAGTGTGAGTCATGACAAAACTTAGGTAAGCAAAAAATGCCTGGCTTCCCAGATCAGGATATTTGTCCACATGTGTCTGGGCTCAGAGGATCACTCATTGAGGGGAGCTGTGCCCTTCTAAAGAGCAATAATTATCAAATTCAAGGTTGAGTTGGAGGGAGGTCTGTTCAAGCTCTTTTTTCAGCTAACTTCCATCTAATTCCTCCTTTAAGTGCAGAAGGCAACAGTCTGTACCACTCTATGTGTTTATTTAGAGGTTGTATATACAGTTTGTGTTAGGAAATCTGATTTATTTGTCTGGTTGGCAGAAAGTATCTGGCAAATATAAGGTTAATGTAAAGGCATAAAGACATTAATTTGAACACTCTCCAGAAGTGGTTTAAGGAATTTAAATAATTAATTTCAGAGGTATTACCTTATACCTGCTCACTTATCCCAAACAGGTTGTAATAGCAAGGACATTTTAAGGAACAATAACTGCTGCTGAGGAAAATAATATTTGCTTTCAAGCTACATCAAGTAGGATATGTTCTGAGTGCCTGGTGACAAGCCCTTGTGAGCGTGTATAATAATTGCCAAAGCCATAATTTCCAGAAGGTGGTAATGTGTGCTTAAAGGGTGCCATATTTCTTAATACACTTCATTATGTTGAACTTTCTGATAAATACTCTTTGTGGACAGCAACACTTAAGCTAATCATAGGCAATCAGTGGTCATAGCAGCTTAGCACTGCTACAGACCTCGAGGCAGTACAGTAAAAGAGGAACAACCTGAATAATGTGAACACATGAGCTAAATTTAGTTTCATACTGGCCGCAGGGAAACAAGTAAACTGCAGAGAAGATTTCAAATTAGGGGGTTCAGTGGAGGAAAAGGGGATCAACGTTAGTGATGCTACGGCCCAGTAGAAGTTTGAAGGAGACTCTGTGAGCCAGATTAGCAAAACAGCTCAATAAACTGGAGCCTGATGAGTTCTGAAAGGCCTGGCCATAATTAAAGCTAGCCAGAAACCTTCTGGCAAAGAATTTTAACCTAAATGTATCTTATATCTGAAACAACAGTGTGTTGTTTAGCGGGTCTTGCATTCAACAAACTTCCACAGTGCTAGGGCAAATTTCTGAGCCCTCTTGAGTGTTCCTGGAGACAAGGGAGGTGGGAAGGAGCTTTATCCATGCTGTGTGTGATGGGACTGCTTCTGAAGCAAGGAGTTGAAAAAAGATCTCAGGAAGAAGATATATTCTTTTCCACTGCTCCCACCTTTAAACTCCAGGGTCAGAGGTCTGTCTGGTCTCACAGAAGGCATCATGGCAGCTGCTGGGCTGGCCTGATGGCAGCTCAGTCACCACCTACAAGTCTGTGGTTCTGAGCGCCAACCCTCAGCTCCAGCACTGAAGACATCCACCAGTCTGACTGGGAAGGTCCAGGTGTGTTCACACTCCCACAGTCTGTGCTTTGGGAGTTTGCCTCAATGCAGGGGCATTGTTGCTTTCATAGAGGAAGCAAAGCAGAACTTTCATGAAGGATTTTGAAACAGTGAGCATTTTATAAATTTACTCAAACCTGTGAAGGCTTTCCAGTCCCGCTCAAGGAAGCTCTAATATGTGCTGGTAACTTCTTTTTTTCAGATGGGAAGGTTCATGCCACCTTTTAGATCACACATAATATTTAGCAAGGGGAAGAGTGGAAAGGAATGTCCTTGTGTCCGATGGGGCGCACCCTTCTTCATTGATGCTTTGGAAATAGTCCTTGTCAAGGCTGATGCTTAACCTTAGGTAATAAAAAGACTTCTTAAGAGCGCTGTCACAGCCTTTAGCTAGTGCAGACTTTTTGCTGCAGCCAAAATCATTCCCTGGGCAGAGCCTCCAGACCTTATGCAGACCTTCTCTCACCCATCTTGAATGTGGGCTAAGGAGCGGGTGGGTCCAAAGTCAATGGGAGCTTTTCCATTGCCCACAGTGGCCTCTGGAAGAAGCCCAAGGGGGTGTTTGACTATGTTTCTTCTTGCTGCACAGTCCCAAGAACACCAACAACATCTACTGAAGTAAGCATGAGACATCTATATCCCACAGGAGCACTCTGAAAATTGCATGGAAGGTAGAGCTCTGTTGATAAAGTGGCAGGCTACAAGTTATAGGAACAGTCACGGAAAAAACATTCCTGAAATAGCTCTTCCCTTGCTGCCTCCTCCCTCTGACTGATATTTCTATATTCTGAATATCCACTGGTACCAATTAAATGCTTACAGATTATTAATTAATGAGGCATCCTGTGAGGATTGATGCTGGAGGCTCCTTGGGCACTAAAGCAGCTCTTCTGGACACCCTGGCTCCTCCAAGAATTTTCTTTCAAAAAAACCACGTTCTTCGTGTTAGTGCTGAGATTGGTTTAGCATTAGTTAAGTAGTTCAATATAGCAGTGATAAATAAATGAAAGTATTTTAAGTGGGTAACGGTACGATTGACATTTACAGGAACAAGGGAAAGCGAGGGGGAAGTCTGGTGTCAGGGAAAAGCCACCCTCACATGTAACGGGTGAGCTTTTCACAGGCTGCAGCCAAGTGCTTGTGCCTCACGTGTGCAACTGCAGGAGCAGCCAGTTTCCATGTGACTGGGGAGGAATGGTGAGCATGGCTTTCAGTGTGCCTTAATGAGTGCCTGCAAAGTAAACTTCTACAGCTGTTACATAGTCAAGTGGATTTTTTTTAAAGAAATGCTTATGAGATGTGACTTAACAGCATTGACATTGAAAAACAGCTCCTGTTCTTTCTCTTCTTTTATATAAGTGGGAGTTTTGATGCAGGTAAGTTTTTGCAGGGTACATCTTGTGGGTTTTTTTAGTGGCCATTTCCTAACCAGGTCTTGAGTGCCCTTGTCTCTTATGAGGCTCAGAGTTCTGGAAAGCCCACGCTGCTTTGGAAGCTTGACATTTCCATATTTTCATCAAAGGAACATAGGAAAAATCTGAAATCCCCTAGACAGAAAATATCCTATGTGTACACATTTGTCTGACTGCAGTCCTCTGAGAAATGCTGGAGTTAACAAGTTGCAGAGGAAGGAGCTGGTTCCACTGCGCAGTCTAGACATTTAGGGGTTTGGATTTTGCTTCAAGGTTAAGTTTTCAGAAGCAAACTTTCTAGCAATTTAATCTTTATTTAAAAAATTCATCCCAGAAGAAATGCCGAAGGGATTTAAAATTGAATTTCTAAATACATTTGCAGTCATGATCAGAAGTTTCCTTTACAGTTGTATGTAGGCGTGGGATTTTGTGTTACATTTGGCACTGCAAACCTATAATCCTAGAATAATTACTTTATGAACTCTTACAGAGAAAACTTTAAAAAGGGACTGACAGAGGACATCCTACAGCCAGACATAGGGGGGTGGTGCCTGACAGCTGACAGGACTTGGCCGTGCTCACATGGTGTGACAGATTCACAGAATAGGGTGGGTGAGCTTTCCATTTAACTGGGGCAGGAACAAGTCAGGACTTCTGCAGCCAGCTCAGGGCTTCTCCAAATGGAGGCAAAGCTCTTGCTTCCTCAAAGAGGAAGGGAAAGGGCAGAGCTGAAAGTGTGGAAGGGACGTTTTGGAGAGAAGAAGCAGGGGGGCACCCCTGAGGAACTGGACTTAGCATGTGTTGCTGCAAGGCAATGGGATGGGAGAGGGAGAGTGTAGGCCATGAGCCCTATTACAGGACAATAGAAGAAAAATCTGATTTTCTAGCTCCTGGTATATGGAAGGTAGAATACGATTTCTTGCCTTGGCATTACAGTGCGTGAGACAACTGCTTAGGCCTATGGATGATCCTAAAGCTCGCCCATGCTACCCTACCAGCATCTTGCAGTCATGATTAGCAAATGACACACTTAAGTCTGACAAGGGAGGTTTTTTGTCAAGTCCTTTTCATCTTTCTCTCTTTGGAGGATTCCAATGCAACAAACAAACAAATTTCCTGGTTGCTGCTGTGCAAGTGCATTCTGCTTTGTGGCTGCTGGCTGCTGGAAACAGGGCTGAAACCACAGCCTTATTTTGCACATGATATTAAAACAACAGGTAAAAAAGATTAGTCATTATTATCACGAGGCTGGTGTTTAATTAGTGACCTAGCAGCAAAAGGTTCCTGACTGATCATTCCAACAGCTCTGAGAGCTGTCCTAGAGGCTCGTTCAGCACAGGCAGTTTGCTGTGAGAGACTATTGGCATGCAGACAGCGTGCACACCGACTGGGAAAAATGAAGTGGTGTCAAGAATACTTTGACTGTATTAACTCTGAGTATGTCCTTCCTGCCCTGGGATTTTGGTTTTAAATGCAATGTTGTTTGAGAGTGCTTTGTAGCTTTCAATATCATATACCAGTTAAAGGAAAGATATAGCATGCTGACCATGTATGGTTGTACTTTGAAAGAAGATTGCTAAAAATATATTTTGTCTGTTTGTTTTGAAGACACAATTTAAGGAATTTGAATTTTGTTCTTGAACACTGAAGATAATCAGAAAAGGCCTTATATATGTACTGACTGATATATTAACAAATAAAATTGGAGTGTTGCCAAATATCAAGATTTCGGGAATGTTTTCATATTGATTAACCTAGTGAAGATCACAGAGGCACCAAAGGGCACAGTCCATTCCAGCTCCTGAGTTTATCTGGCCCTAACATGGAGTGAGTTCTTTACATTTGCATCTTAAAGGAATTTTCTTTGATAAAAATTATAAAGCTCCTTCTCCCTAATTCCCAGAAGTAGAGCATTGTGAGAATACCATTCAGGATACTGAGCTGCTTTGTCTTGTGCTCATTGTTGCAGGACTGACTCATCATTGCAGAAACAAATCTGGCACTATTTTCTTTGATTCAGAGCTGGTGATCTTGCTTCAGAGACGGAGCTGATGTCTTCTGAATAGTACTATTATATTGAAAGCATGACCATTTATTATTACATGGACAATATGAAACCTTTGTGTAATAAGAGGAAAAATATTTCACTGAAGGACCTTTTTATTACCTGCTGCTCCTCAGTTGTTTGTGTTTATGCATATTCATTTTTACCACATTCAAATTAGAAAAAGAGAACTTGGACAGTGAGTTGTTCTGCTTCAGAAGTGCTCTACTTATATTCTTCCAAATTACAACAGAAGTAAACCACAGAGAGGTATGGATGCCATCCTGAACTGTCTTTTATAAATATGGATTATAGTTGCTATCACATGTCCTTTTTCTAAAAACCAGGACATGGATGGTCCAATTAAATACTCACCTTTTGAAGATTAAGGTTATTATTCCAGCTTCCAGTTCTTGAGAAACCTTAAGGGAATTGCTTTCCTTGATCTCTCAGCTGTGTCTTCATTCCTCCTGAGTCAGGAATTGTGTGAATCTGACTGGAAAAGACATTTTCCACTGCTCTTGTCAGTTCCATTAGGAGTATTATCCCATTAAAGGGAATCTTTGCTCAAATTAACCAAAGATTTATGAATCCCCAAGGGATGATTTAAAGCTGTGGTGTGATCTGAAGGATTTTGAATCTAGATGAGAAAATTTGCTCCTCTAAGTTTCATACTTTATTTTCTTCTTATCAAAATACAGAAGAACCAAATTATTTTTCATCCTTCTGCAAAAGGTTCCCCCTGGCAAACTTCCTGTAGGGAGTGTAAAGAACATTTTAAAACAAATGTATTCAGATGACCATTTTATTATTCTATGATTTTATTTCTAAATCTGGGTTGAAAGGGCAAGTGAGGTTCTCTAATGTCTGACTGTAAAGCTAGTGAACAGTACCAAGTACAAGGCTTTCATGAGTAGGACAGATGCTCATCTGGTGTATATCAGTACTATCCTATTGAAGGAGACAAGCTCAGCAGAGCTATATTTTTTGCACTAAATGAAAATCTAGCCTACTATTTCTCAGTGCATTTAAAGAGGGTTGAGGAATGATCAGGTAACCTCCAGGTTCAGAAGTCTCCACATAGTTTAAATAATTCTCCTCCCATTCCATCCTCTGGCTAGCTCCTAAGTCCTTTCTTGTTTTAATTTCTATTTCCTTTTAAGACCATACTGATCCTGCTGTTATTGCTGCCTTTCTGCATCTGCTGCTTTTCCATTATTTGGATAAGTTCTTGAGGATACAGTACTTTTCATTAAGTTTTCTTCATACAACAAAGTCCCACAGTAGCCTTTTTAAATAAATTATTTGGTATTTATTTACCTAGTATGATATTGATCACAAGGAATTTATTTAGCATTTGAGGAGAGTTCTGCAACTAATTGCTAACACATGTTATATAATTCATTGTCAAGCAAATAACACTTTCAAATAAAACAAAGCAGCAATAACCAATGGGACCCTGCGAAAACTACCTTGTTTGGAAAATCTGGAATGCAAAGACTTGAGAATCAGAAAATACTTTCCAGCAAATTAAAATGGTATATGAGATGCTGGCTCTCTTTGCATAAGGCTGTTAGGATGAGATGTTCTGTAGGATGTCTGTTCCAGGAACAGGAAGGAAGGAGTGGCAAAGCATTGTTTTACTGCTGTTCTGTACACCACTGCCTGTTTTCAGTCTGGAAAAAACTCCCTGAAACTTTCTTCAGGTGAAAATTGTTAAGACTGATATTTGCAATTAGTGGAACAAAGATGATGACTAGAATTATTATTACTATTATTGATAAGGCCCTTTACACACAGTAATGAAATTATTAACTCAGAACCCTAACAGCATACACATGACATTCAAAGAAAGGAGAGAATTGAACACTAGCTTCCTCTGCTTTACTGTGTACTTTGCTGATGCCAATCTCACCCCTCAAGAATGTCTAGTGTCTCTAACTTATTTGATCAGTCAGCAGTTTTCTAGGGAAAGAGCTATGGTTTGTAGACTTCTTAGGAGAAGGGGATGTTCAAGAGCTAATGACAGTAAGTCTATCAGGAGGGAATGTTAGCAGCAATTAAGAACAGAGAAGGAAAAACCACAGGACAAAAGTATAAGGAAAAGCTCAGAAAAGTAGGTTGTTTGGGAAGAAGGAGATGCAACAAAGGGGATGAAAGCAGGGGTCACAAGGAGGACCATGAACATGAGCAGAAAGAAATATGTAATGAAGAGACATCAGATGAAGGATCTAGAGAGATCAAAGAAAAGACTGTCAAGGACTCTTACATCTATAGGGTTTTAATAACAGTATGTGGACCATTTTAAAGGTTTGAATCTGAAGACCCCAGATGAAGCAGAGCTAGAAGTAGATTACAGGAGAAATCATCAGAATTTGGGTATGTTCCTGTGTATCATGGGACCATCATGCAATATAGGTATGTGGGGAGTAATAGACTCTATTTTTAGAGACTTAAGAAAAAAAGGGTTGAGTTGAGTCTATCTTGGCATCTGTCAACCTTGAGTGTACCTTGCTTTTTGAACTGTTATGACAGTGCTGTTGGAAGCTTTGAGAAATTTTTTGTAATGGTGTGGAAATGAACACACAAAAAATGAACAGGAAATATGCAATGGGAGCAAAGTTTTCAATGTTCTTGTTTTTTTCTGTTACACTGTTGTAGTTATGGCTGCTTGGCTTCTTCAGCCAAAAAGAAGGAAAACAATGGTAAAATTTCCTAACAGACATGCAAGTTGACCTTGATCCCTCCTAAGAGTATGTGGGCAAAAAATCAAAGCTGCTTACTCACTGGCACCTCCATTCACAGTGAAGGGAGACAGATACCTCCAGAGTCTGAATCAGATTTTACTTCAGGGATGAGCTGGATAAAAGCTGTTAGGATCCTTCAATTATAATTCTAAGAGCAAGCTGAATGGGGATTTGGTAAGCTAACAAACTGTTGGCATTTATGAGGACATTTGTTTCTGCTTTCCTAAGGAACAGTTTATGAGAGTTTGCAGTGCAGGAAAACTCACTGAAGGTTTCAGATTTCTGAAAAGTTGTCCCCATGTACTTCTAATAAACTGGTAAAAAGTGGCAGATTGGAGTGCCTGTACAATTTCAAGCTTAGAATAACTATGACACTCCAATCTGGGTAACTACCCTGAATTTCCTGAATTTTATTATTTTCATAGAAGATAGATTTCATTGTGCATGCAGTTGTGTCTCCTGTAACAGCAACAACATTCCTGCACAACTGTTACACATAGTAGTCCATGATATATTGAACTTTGTTCTACTTGCAGCTATTACACTTCGATCTTTGTTAACTGTGTAAGTTATATCACATAGTGGGAGAGTCTCATTCAAGCTACTTCATGGAGCAAACATATCTAATAGACGTAACTTAATGCCAGATAAGCTGGGGGACTCTTCATTCTTGAAAATTTGGCCTGAGAAGACACTGAGTAAACTCACCCTTCTTTCAATGGGAGATTGGACCCTCTAACCCAAAATTTTCTATGACTTTAATATAAATTTATTTGCTGAATAGTGCCAGTAACTTCCACACCTATTTCTGAATTTGAAACAAACCTGCATGGAAATAATTGAAGCTTTTAGTCAAAATTGATATAATGTCTAAATTCCTCAGGATAAAAATGTTCCGACTTAAATAGAAAAAAAAGAAAAAAGCATCTGTGATTAAAAGAAGCAAATTGGAAAGATTAATTAAGTTTTTGTCATTTGATTAAAAAAAGGCTTTGATTTAAAAGTAAATGCATTTTTTCTCATAGGAATAAATATTGCAGAATTTTCATTTCTTTTGAAAAACTATTCTAAATAAAAAATAATTCTTCTTGGCTTTTTGAGCATCATTCTTAGAGCACATTTCCTGCAAATGCCTCCCTAGAGATAAGATTTCATGAGCTATTCCAGTTCCCCAAACCAGAAACCTGTGTGGGCTCTGAATAAGGCACTAGACTGTTGTTAATCACTGGGGCTCATCCCAACATGGTGCTGAACCTCTCTGATACCACAAACAAACAAGTGTTTTTTCTTGGGAAACAAATCAGGAGAGTTCTGTGTGTGGTAACAGTTTGTGTGGTAAATTTTTTATTGGTTGCATGATCTACCTAAAAGGAGAGAGAACTCTCAACACTCTCTCTCTACTGTGTGTGTTGTCCTAATGCAGCACATTTTGGCAGCAGCTGTCGAAGCATCCTTACTGCACCATACCTGATATACACCGGACAATTCAGTAGATGTTATATGAACATATGTCCTGTCTCAAGGTGCTTGAGACTAATGTGGTTCTATTTGCCTTCTTCGTGACCTCAACACTTCATTTATGTGGGAACTCTCAGTGTTCAAGTCTGATTTTTTTGATGCTGCTCCTATTACTTGCTTCCTGCCCACATTGCAGCCAGCAGTCACTAGATGTCTTTCTGTGAGTCAACACCTCCCCTTTCATTCCTATGATTATTTTGCCATTCATATTGTGCCACAGGAACTGCTGAGCTATTCTTCCTTGTGGAAACATCAGATTCTTCTTTTTTTGGCCTTCAAATAATCATTACAAATATTTGAAAGTATAAAAATATTTAATTTGGCCATGTCAATTAAGGAATCTCTTCAGGAGTGTAGATAACACTTCTTAACACTTAACACATACAGTATTTCTCATAGTTGAGATACGAGGAAGAAAATTCTGTCAGGTACCTAAAACAGGCCTTTAATCAACACAGGGTGCAAGAAAGTTGTCTTTTTCTTTAATAACAGTTGATATTACCAGCAGGAACTTTGCTACTGCCATGGAAATGGATTGCCAAAGCAATTACAAATTTCAAGTTACAAGTTTTGTGTTGAGTCATTTATTTTTGATTGTACAAACTGTCAACCTATTGTCTTGTCACAACCATGAGTGAAGCCATATAATTGTTGCTACATTCCCATTTGACTGACTCTGACCTGCATAAGTCAATCAAATAACCAAATAGGTAGGCTTACCACACAACTGGGCTAGTGCCAAGTGAAGTATCTGAAGTTCACTATCAGGTATGTCCTCTCTCTTGATTTGGGGGTACCGAGCTTATGTCTGTTAAATCCAGTGTGAACTAAAAGCACCCAATAATTGGCACTATCCTTTCTGAATTGCTTCTCTGGCAGCCCTGTTTGCTGTCACATCACATCGTTTTTTAAAAAGCAAAGCAGTTACACCAAACCAGAGGATTATCAGCCCTAGTGCTTTTTGATAGCCTGTGACAAGGGCTCCTCTGCAGCTTTCTGCCACAAGAAGACACTCTCAGCTGATTTGTTCTCCAAGGAGAAATGCAGCATAACCAGGATCCCTTTACACTGTCTGTATAACACCAAAACAGTTTGTTAATAACTTTTTTTTTCTCCCCCTATAAATAAGAATGTCTGAACAAAATAATAAAGGTTATAATTTGGAGAAGCTTGGGACAGTAAGATCAGACAGAATTATTGCTTTGAAGCACATCTATATGAATTATGACCTAACTGAGATATGCTTTACAGCAGAATGGTGATTAGCAAGTTTAGTATCTATAGTTTTTCCAGCTGCATGTGCAAAGCTACCAGGAAAACATGGCCACTGTTTGGGATGCTAAGCTAGTTTACACTTGTGATTGAAGATAAACATCACAGAGTTTGTGTACTATGCCTTAATAAACGGCGTCCGTTTGTTTTGTTAACACTAAGACTTATCCCAGTTGCATCTGCCTAAAGTGAAAACTTCTCAAGAATGTGCAGCAACACATTTGAGTCACCCAGGCTAAGTGTGTAAAAGGGGAGTCCCAAATCAGGCCTGCTCAACTTCTCAATAAGTATCTGAAAATCTGTTCACATCAGTAGCTGCCCTGCATTGCACAGAGATGCTTTTATGTCCTTCAGGGTGGGTCATAATTAAAGGTTTCTCTCTCCTTATTCTCAATGTCCAATTTTCTTTGTTCTCTTCCTTCATTGTTTTGGGCCCACTCTAGCTGTTTTGGAGGGGAGATCAGAGCTGGGCATACATGAGCTTTGTGTAGAAACACCAGGATTTTGACATCTGCTCCCTTAAAGAAAGGTATTCATTGGCCATTCTCTTCCTAGTAACTGATGGTTCATACCAAATGCTAGCCCATGAAACTGGATTGTTGTCGGTAAATCTGGACTGTGTTTCAATGGCAGAAAAATGTCTTGAAAGCTACCATCTGATTGAAGTAGAGTTTAATCTGTTTTGGATAGCTTCCCCCACAGTGGCTCAAGATACTGGTAATCAGCATAGGGGGACTGGTTGATGGTGGTGGTGCAATTTCCACCTCCTGCATTCTTTCGAAGTTGTGACGAGCGTGAAATACTACCAAATCAGATGGTGTCTTTCATTTTGTGCTGATGCAAATAACTTCTTGAGTTCCCATTCCCCCCAGATAAGGCCTTTTTTCAAAGATCTTTTGCTCCTGAAAACAAGCTCCTGGATTCTCTTTTCTTCATGTTGCTTTTTAGCAACATGTCTGATTGGTTTTGTGGACCTGACAGCTGAGAGTGATGATTTATTTCACATGAACCATTGAACTCTGTTCATCTGCAAACAACTTTGCATTGCTGCTGACCCCAAGCTGAGTCAGTAACTGAGAACAAAATGTTCTAGTTCCTCTCATAATCCTAGGACCCTTGCATTCCTCTCTTCTTTGTGTAACGTGAAGCTAGGCATAGGAGTAAGTGCTTCTACAAGTACTAATATTTGCACATTAAATGTCAGTGCAAACAGGCCTATATATTCCTGTGCATATTTGGGATTAAATGCAAATTTATAATCTGTGTAGTAGACAGTGGCCTTAAAGCCATAGTATGTTAAAAATATAAATGTATGTGTTTAATATATGATGCCCATTTGATAATATATAATTTAAATGTTATATGAATATTATTTTGATATGAGACTTCAAGGGATTTTAAATGGTTCCTTTCACAGGAGCTTCTCATACCTTCTCTTGTCTGTCCAGAAAAGTTTATCTTTAGGGGTTTTATAGTATTTGAGGGAGGTCTCAGTTGTTCTTAAAAATGTGTCTTGTTTCTATATTAGCATCAGAGCAGGATCCTGTGGAAAATCAACTGGAGTTTTTGAGTGTTCTATCCATATAGAGGAACACATTTTGGTTAGCTGAGCCCTGAAATCTGTTATAGAACATGGTGCAGGAACATGGCAGAAAAATCCTGGATACACAGAATAGAAATCAGCATGAGAAATGGGAGAACTGTATGTTCACAGGTATCTGACTCTGCTTCTGTCCACTAACACGTCTCCCTTCTAGAGTACTCTGATCATAAACTTGAAAGAAAAGCAAAGGAAACTCAATCTACAAGAGAAGCATGACCCTTCATGTCTCATCTCTCTGAAGGGCATCCACTCTTAACCTGAGGATGAATGCTGAGCAGCCACCTAAAAATCATTTGCTTCTCCTGGCTACTCTGCATCTGGCAACGGTGAGTGGTTGCTGGAACGTTTTTGTTAATATCTTTTCCACGTGTTTAATGACTATTTTTCCAAAGCAGCTTAGTTGTGTGCGATGAGCTCTCATCTCCTAATGCCAGTGACCGCAAGTGTATGCCAGGGAATAATTGCAAAGCCATGTTACTTTGTCCAGCCACATCATCTTTGCCCAAGAGATTGCAGGGTTGACTGACAGGGCTTTAAACTAGACGTGAAGACAGAAGGGGCCAATAATGTCAAAATTATCAATTATAAGCAGCAGGAGGGTTGGAGGGATGGCGTGACAATAAGGACCTCCAACCTGTTACCCTGAGGCATGCTGTTGACACCTCAGTACAGTCAAGGTCCAGCAGAGATAAGCCAGAGGCTCCTGAGGATAATGGACCCAACAGGGCAGTAGCCACAAAACACCCTGTGGGAATAAAGTGATTTCCCTCAAAGAAGATGCCATGGTAGGCAGCCCAGCTGAAGTGCCTCCAAACCAATGCACACAGCAAGGGCAACAAACAGGAGGAATTGGAAGCTACTATGCTACAGGATGGCTATGACATAGTGGCTATTACTGAAACTTGGTGGGATGAATCATGCAACTGGAGTGTCATTATGGATGGCTACAGGCTGTTCAGAAGGGACAGGAGCAGAAGGAGAGGTGGAGGTGTTGCCCTCTATGTTAAGAAATGGATAGACTCTGAAGAGTTATTCCTGAAGAATAGCTATGAGAAGGTAGAAAGCTTATGGGTAAGAATTAGGGATTAAGACAAGGGCAGCCTTGTGGCCAGTGTCTACTACAGGCCACCTGATCAAGGAGAGCCTATTGATGAAGCCTCCTTACTCCAGCTTCAGGAGACATTGCACTCACAGGCTCTCATCCTACCGGGGAACTTCAACCACCCTGATATCTGTTGGACAAGTAGTATGGTGAGCGGTAAGCAATCCAAGAGGCTCCTGAAGTGGCTGGATGACAACTTCTTAAAGGAAGAAATAGACAGCTCTGCCTGAAGGGATGCGATATTGGACCAGATGGTCTCATCAGAACCCAAACTTTAGGAAAGCAAACCTCCAGCTCTTCAAGGAGTTAGTCAACAGGACTCCCTGGGAAACAGTCCTCAGGGACAAGAAAGCAGAGTTGGCAGATCTTTAAGGATGCCTTCCATAAAGCACAAGAGCTCTCAATCCCCACGTGTAAGAAATCAGGCAAGGAAGGAAAGAGTCGAGACTAGATGGTCAAAATAAAAGGCAAAATGGAACGACACAGACAGTGGAAGCAGGGAGAGATATCCTGGGAAGGGTACACAGACGTTGCCCAGTTGTGCAGGGGTGAGATCAGGAAGGCCAAGGCGCAGCTGGAGCTGAACTTGGCAAGGGATGCAAAGAAAAACAAGAAGGGCTTCTACAGATACGTCAACCAGAAAAGGAAGGTCAAAGAAAATGTCCCCCCTGCTGAGCAGCAATGGTGAGCTAGTAACAACAGACGAGGAGAAGGCTGAGGTCCTCAACAACTCTTTTGCCTCAGTTTTT
>JAVSBS010016122.1:68648-79166 GCA_033124195.1 Coracias cyanogaster
TGATTTTTTGGCTGAGTCTCGGGCATTGAGAGATCAGGTCAGTGATCTGTCTTCTAGGTCTACAAAACACCTACTTTATGGAAGAGCTTGTGGGCAGACCTGTAACAATATCTTTCTGATTAGAGCCAAGACACAAAAAGCAAGGTCACACCCATGTAGCCAATTTGGAGCGTGAAATGTAATTACTTTTGCCCTTTTAAAAGGAAGACATTTTGCCTTCTGACTTCCCTTGAACTGTCTTTGCTCAAAGCCCGAAAAAGTAAAAGCATAACAATATACAAGAGCTTTAGGAGGGGAGAGAGGAGGGAAAAAGAACCAATGAAGACAAAGTCTGTTCTCAGAAGAGTCTTCTGATAACACGGTTGGGAGGGCTCATCTTTGGACCAGAGTACTGGCTTTTTATGAAGAATGAAGAGAGAAGCAGGCAATGGGTCCCCAGTGCACCTGACCTTTCTTTTAGTTTATGTCCTGCTCTCCCACATAACAAATCTTTGTGTTTGGGATATGGAACTTGTTCATCCTGGTAGGAGAGTAAGAAAGAGTACTGAGAAGGAATTTATCATTGTTTTTAAATACTCCATTTCCTGATAATGAAGGCAGGGGAAAACACGAAATAGAACAAAGACATTTTAACTGGATGATTAAACCACTGTGACAGATTTCTTCCAGAAGCCTGAAAAATGAAAGTTAAAACTGGATTTGGTTATGAATCAAAACTTCACAAATTTTGAGGTGAAGGGAGAGACTTGGCAGGGGAAACTGAAGAGTGGGTCAAGTATTCATGACTCGTATCAGTAACTCTTGTTTTGTACAGATAAATCAGTATCAGACATTGATAAGCTGATATTATACCTAATAGTTTTACAAGATTTCTGATGTATCTTTTGCAATTGTCTCCACACTTCTTTTTTTTTTTCTAAGTTGAAATTTGTCAAATACTCCCACTCCTTCACTGGATGGATTCACTCCCCTTTAATGGACTTCAGTGCTGAAAAACTTACTTTGTTGGACACATTTTCTGCACAGGGAGAAAGTAACTTGGCCAAGTCTCTGTTAGCTGAATGCTTGGCAAGAAGTGAATTAGCTGCTGACTGCACGAACCTTGCTTGCTATGGAAGTGCCTCCTCCTCAGTGCTTTCTCCTAACTTCCATTAGAAGTTGCAAAACTTCAAAACTGGGTTTTGAATTTCTTTCAGTGTGTAAGCAAAGGCTTTCTTGTGCTGCCTATGAAATGACTTCTGAGCTGTACATGCCATTTTTCAGCTCAGTTTCACAATTTATGGACCTTAAAGGTGTTGTCTTTCTTTTCTTTTAAGCCTCTTGCTTGAGTTAAAACACTCTGTTCAGCCTTGACTAGCGTGGCTGTCCCTCTGGACCTTCTCACAGCCTCTGCATGGCAAAGTTTGCTTCATTTGTTAGTTCCAGGTGACCACAGCTGGGATCTGGTGAAGCTGAGCTCTTTTTGCTACCACTGTTTACGTTAATACAAATCAAGCTTTGAAAGCGTATCTTTTAAATTTTCTTCTGGTTTCAATACAGCCAAAAGACCTGAGTATTAAGAGTGCAAAAGACCTCTTTGGGGAAGTGAAAGACTTCATAAGCAGGTCTTTGAAGGTGCCAGGCTGCAAGGAGAGGGCATCTGTGCCCTTTAGAGGGGCAAGAGGTAAAAATAAGGCCTTTAGATCCTCCTGCTGCCTTTCATAGTTCTAGGTGGGTCAGCATATGGTAATCACAAGGAACAGTGTATGTTGTATTCTGAGCTAGGAAATTAGGTTTCATGCAGTCATTGAAGTTTTCACTTTTGTAACAGTGATGAGACTTTGGTAAGGCTATATTAGTGACAGTGGGTCCCTTGTTTAAGACAGTACTACTTCCTGTGCTCTTCTCAGCACAGCTATTTAGCCCACTAACTTGGTGAGACAATAGTGTATCAGATAGTCAGAAAGAAGACTCAATGACTCAAAGATGAAATGTTTTATATGTGCATATGTGTATAAAACTAAAATGTAAAATTATATAGTAATCAAAATAAATGGCATGTTCTGAAACAGCAAAACGTGATTAGGGAAACAATAGACAAAAGAAAAACCTAGATCCAGGAAAAAGAAGAATTAAGAGCATAAATAACTGAGCAATAAAGGAAATTTTGAAAATTAGAAGGCACAATACTAGCTGGAGATTTGGAAGAGGAAAAAAACATTGAGTATACTTCTGTATGCCTGTAAAGAAGCAGAATTCATCTACACCCAATGGAGAATCTTCTAGTCCTTTACTGTCTGAGAAGGATGATGGCAAATATTTATGGCAAATCTTTTAAAACCAGTAGGTATAGTCAGCTTCTATTAATCCAGCATAGAGAAGTTGGCTGAAGAGGTGACTGGTGTACTTGAAACAGGGATTAGTGCGATCATTGACTGTGAAGGTGCTTTGTCGGTGCTGCTAGTGTTCTGATTTAGTTATTGTTTTGTACCAAAGCCATGTTATAGGTCAAGATCAAGGTAAAAGAAAAATCCCACAGCTGGTTGAGGGTAAGGAACCCTCATAAATTATTTTTTTAATCTCCAAGCAAAATACTTTCAAGACAGTCTCAAGACTGAAACTAGTGCTTATTTTTAGCAACAGTCTAAATTCATGATGAGAAAATGTGGAAATATTGCATTGCTCAGAAGACTGTTAAATTGAGAGGATGAGGAAGCTGATGGAGTAATCCAGATCATGTGATAAGCAAGGCCATTCAGACATTTTCAAATGAAAGTTTATAATCTGTTAACAAAGAAAGCTGGACAGAGATGCAGAATATGGGCTTCGGATCTGGAGAGACGTCTGCGAACATTTCAGCAGCAACACTCTGCATAAAGCAGCATCTAAGGCAGTGCTGGTCTGCACAAAACAGCAGGACCAGGAAGACAGCTACTCCTTTTGTGACAGTGCTGCTGGGCCATGGTATTCAACTGTAGAGACTGCATTGCAAGAGGAAGAATGAGAATCTGGAGATGTAACAGGAGAGACACATAAAGTGATTTGAAGGCTGAAGAATATGCCCTGCAGGTGAAACTAGAAGAGTATCTGGGAGAATAGTTGGTTACAGGGCATCGTCATAGGAAGAGCATGCCAACTGTAACAAGGCACGGGCAAGGAAGGCAGCAAAATGAAGGCTTAGCAGCTGATTGTGTACAAAAATGGAGGAGGAATAACTCATTAATGAAGTACATAAACCTTCAGGAGAAGCTAGGTGGTGGATTTTCTGCCCTTCAGATCAAAATCTAATGTCTTTCTGTTGGCAGGTTCATGAGTTCGGTAGGGGTGAACTGGATGAAACTTAATCACATGTGATGTACTAGAGGGGACATCAAATAATCTGACAGTCCCTTTAGGCCTTAAACTTTGCAAATAGGGTATGTGGATATTTCTTGCTAGCTGGCAGCAGTGGAAGAGGAATTATCAAATCTAATAATGTGTTTTTAGAGGTCTAACATTATTTCATACCACCTGAAATATTTATTTCACCAGTAACAGAAAATGGAGTCTTGGGGACCTGTACTGCTTTTGGTTTTGAGTGTAATTTTTCACCGTCTTATTTTCCACTGATTACAGTAATGGACCGATACAGCCAACTCTTCTGCCATATATTTTTGAAAGACTTCACAATTCATGAGAACTTTTCAAATACTAGAAACCTGCTGTTGTTTATTCTGTATGTTTGTATTCATTACAGTAAAAAAAGTACTTTAAAACCAGCCACCACCTAGTACTATATCTTATAATTTGTGGCCTCAACCAGGAAACCAACCAACAGGAACAATTCTAAGGCAGATTAGGTCAACTATGACAGAAAAATATTATTGGAGATTAGTATTTGCTGAGTTACTTTTTATGAATGTAGTGAGCACTGCAATGATTGCTGGAACTGGTGTTAATGAATCTCATTCCTGTAATTGGTGGTAATTAATCTTATTGACAATGTAAGAAGACAGGAAAGAAACGGAAAAGAAATTCCATTTCTGCACCTAGCTGCACCAAGTGTAGACTGAGATCTATTAAGCTGTGCCTCTTCTGGAACATGTCAGTCCTGGGACTTGGCTCTGGGATTGTTCTGTGGTAAATGTACCCTGCTGTCTCACAATTATTTGGAAAAATGCACAAAGGTTGAATGCTTTAGGAATGTTTCTTGGTGCATACACTTAAGAGGACAGCTGAAGAAACAGATTAATGATCTTAAACATGGACCTGAGCCTGAAAATTTCTGCATCTGCTTCCATTTAAGCATGTTACCATAAAATTTAACCTATTCAAGACTTGCATGACTTGTTTATATGTATATCTGTATATATTCAGTACACAGACATACACCTGCAAATATAGATATGCCTACTCCAGCCAAAGAGGAAAACTTAATAAAAGTTAAGTACATTTGAAATTATACAAAATAAAATTCATTTTCAGCATTGTTTGGGAGTAGGTAGATCATTTATTGTATGATAAATTCACCTGCGGTGCTGTTGTGGCTATATATAAGACCTATAACCAGTAAGGTGGGGTTTCCCTGCATTGTTTGGGTGAGTGTCTGCATGGACAGATATGAAATGGTGATCTGAAAGCCTGATAGTATAAAAAAATGTTTTTAAAAAATGTTAGGAATGCTTCTTCGTCTGATTTTCTGGTACATTCCATGCTACCGATTCAAAGAAATGCAAACAAACCAGAACTTCCATCATGCAATTAATTACCTAGGTAAAGTTACTTATGTGATAAGACAGCAGAATTTGTAAGGGACTTTTTGAAGATAAATGTTAAACCTGTAAAATGAAGGGACATACATTAAGTCTATCTTCTAAGGTGTGGTTCTATAGGTGGGCACTCTGCTATGATATCATATGGCAGAACAATGGCTTCTCTGTGTACTTTTTCCTTTTTTTTCATTTGGTTTTCTCTACTAGAAATGTCAGGTCCTCTTTTATCTTTACTGTTTTTGGCAGCTTTTGCAGAAAGTCTGCCAGATAACATCATTTGTATCCAAAACTTGTGATGTACTTTTCTTATCATTCTCAAGGACTGACAAAAAGAGATGAAGAGTTGAGCTTTCACTCAGTGGAGACACATATGTTTTGCATGCACACAAAGCATGGCTAAGTCAGGGGCTTAGGTGGGGTAGTGATGCAAGGTATGTCTGCAAGCACTCCATAGCACATCAAACAAACATACAGACAGTTTTCATGTTATGAATTTGGTTATTAACACCACTATGATCATGCCAGTATATGATGCATATAGCTGCTGTGGTCTATGTAGGGTCTGAAGCCAGTTTTGCTGTAATTGTGCCAGTGGAATCCAAGTCTGTGATTTTAATGGGCTTCATAAGTTTCAGTGTTTTCAGCAGTATCAGTTTCAGGCTGTTGAAGATTCACAGATTTACAACTGAGCACTCTACAGTCTTTCTGTTGGGTGCTACCTATAACATTCTGTAGATGGAGTGCTGCTATCTGGAGATCAAAGATCCCCAAAGTTATCAAACACGTAACACACACAGTTGTCTGGTAGCTTCTAGGTGTGCTTAAGGGCATGGTCCAGAGACAAAAGGCCATTGTTTGTAAAGATACTCAGGCATTGGTCTCCTCACTGTTGCAATGTTTAATTGACTATTTCCTCTATTTTATTTTAAAAATTACTTGTGATTCCATGACTGGGATTTCAAAGGCATGAGGGTTATTTACTCAGTGGGTGGTCCAATTCTGCTTGTTTATCCAGAAATTTTCTAATGGAAAATGCAAATATCTGTCATAGGTGCAAGGACTGAAAACTACATTTTCTTCTTCCCAGGTGAGTCTGGAAGAACACCAATTCCTACTTCTTCCTTTGCCATTTCTACATTCAATGAATCTTGAATTTTTTGCCTCATTGCTGCAGAGGTTCTGTAGAGAGTTGGAAAGGGTTTCCTTTTGGTGCCAGGAGATATGCGTTTGCATTCTGTTATGCACAAAAATGGAATGAACCCTGCAAAACTGAATCAAATCATGCAGGACTGAGCAGACTCATGTCTCTAGAGACAACTCTAGACAGTTAGAAATAGATGACTCTGTCTCTAAAAGCTCCAGGCTTTCTTAATTTACCCTGCATATAATTAGTCGATAAGTGGGTAAAATGGTACCCAGTGGCAGAATACTGAATTCTCTATGGATCTTCAAAGTTTCAAGTGAGTGCTGTGAAAACTAGACCATTTTCTCTCAATTTGAGACAGGTTTTTAATGTGCTTGAGATCAGGGAAAAGTATTCATGGGACCAAGTAAAGCTCCTCAGTATCTAAAACTTCATTAGTATTTGAAATATTAACCTTGAGCTCTCTCTTTTTATATAGTTTCCTAAGATTTATTGAATAGTGTTACAAGCTGAAAAAACTACTAATGCATTTCTGAATACACTGTGTAATTAGGTAATTGAAGCTTTGTAGCATAAAGCATTTAATGTAATTCCCTCACATCTCATAAGATTAAGTATCCAGATCTCTCTGATGGAAACAGTTATAACCATCTATCTTTATGCCCATCTGAATGTGAGAGAACACAGTGTTGTTGGTTTTTTGTTGTTTTGATCATGTGGCAGCTTCTCATTTCTACCTCTCTACCACAAGGGTTTTCAAATTTTATTTCTAGCAGTATACTCCAAAGATAGTAAAACTTCTCAAGTTGTAGACTATACCAACTCTGTGAGAGAACTGAGAGTAATTCTAAGCCAACTAATTGCTAGTTAAATGACTGGTTACCATCTTCGCTTTTCTCAAATAAAAACTCCTTCAAACATATTTAATTATTAATATTTTACTGTGATGTAGAGAATACACAGGGAAGCTTAGGACATCTTTAAGCTGGTTGCGATCCATACATGAAATATAGTCCAGATCTGGATCCAAAGAACTTTCAACATCAATCAACAAGACAGATGAAGAAGAAGAGGAAGAGAGGCAGCATTAATTGACAAATATGAAGTCAATAAGTTAGTGACAGAAAAGGGAAAAAAAAATTTTATTTTCTTTGTTTCAGATTTGTGTACTGATTAATACACTATATTTAAAATTAAATGTAAAAGATTGCACAAAAACAGTTTTCCTTCCTCCTGTTTCATTGTAATTGACAACAGATCACATACCATCCATAGCCTGCAGCCTACCATGAAAGTATTTTTTTTAAAAACCTCTTTTATTAGTTTTTAAGGAGATGAGCATATCTATAGGAAAGCTTATGTCATAGATAAGGACTGGACTGGATAAAATCACATGAAACATTGTATCATTTAGATTTTATACTGTTCAGCCAGTCACATTTTTCCTCCCCTTTGACAAAGATATGTTTTGAAAGAGTTAAGTCCCAAAATCTATGCCTTGCCTTTGCTCTGGCTTTTATATCCTGTCCTCTCATGTGTGTGTGTGTGAGAGAGAGAGCAAGAGAGAAAGAGATTACTTAATTAATTGAAAAGAAAACATCATTTAGGGATTAGACTAAACCTTTTTCTTTTTTTTTTTTTTGCAGACAGCAAGAGAGGACATTTCAGATGACATCCAGTGACATTCATAATATAGCTTTTGCCGGTCTAAGATCACATTTATTCTTCTCCCAAGCAAGAATAATACTCTGAAAAAAGTGGTACACACCTGTATCACAAGACAGATGATGGAATAAAGGGACTGTCTGGCTAAGCCCTGAAACCGTGTATGATCTGGAAAGCTTTTTATAACCTCTAGGGGCGAAAAATCTTTTGCTGGTATATGTCTCAGTTCTGCTAAGAGATTTTGCCAGGATAGTTTTACTAGTAAATCTCCTCTAGGGTAGACGAGGTCACAAAGTCAGGCTCCGTACCCTTGTCTTGGCTTAAAGTGTATAGAGAGTAATTAGGGTTGCAAAAGGATATTGCTACATTGGCATGGTGCTGCCTTCAGCTCAGTAAGAGCTGTGTCTCAAAAGGATGTTCTAATGGGCACAAGACTGATCTGATGTGCCAATACTGCTTCCATTTTGTGTGTCTGCTTTGGCTCTCTGTAAGGTATTTCACTGCATGGTGTTAAACTGTGGCAGTGATTCCTCTGGACACATGTGATCATTTGCCACATCCATGTGGTCCCCTTTTAGACTTTTATCTGTTGTCACCTGAGTTACCTCATTTCACATATTGATGTTTCAGCAACATAGTGGGTTCCCTGGCTTGGAAAATGGAATTTTCCACCATTGAACAGCATGATTGGTCTTATTTTGACTGAGCTGACTTGCCATTAAATGCTTAATGGAGAGCACTTGGTTTCTCAGCAAAGGTTGACTTCTGTTCTGGATATGGGTGGGGAAATGAATTATATATTAATATAATGAAAAAGTCTTGTGACAACTTGGATGCCAACTCTATAACTGCTGTTGAATAGATCACAGGAGCTCTTTACTTTACTTAGCATTGTTTAGCTGTCCTTTCCTGCACTTAAGGACACATGAAGGACTGTCTTGGGTGTACTAGTTCCAGTTACATATGTGCTGGAATGATGGAAGGACAGAAAGGAGGGGAAAAACTCACTGTGACTATAGTTACTTCTGTTCTTATGGAGATCACGTATGGATTAAGAGTCTTTATATCAAAATCCATGCATATGGAAAAGGTAAAATGCAAAATTTATGGAGAGTTTAAAATCAAGGTAGAACTGTTGCATGGAAATTCAAGACTATTGTGCAATTGATTTCAATGGGATTAGCTTTTTAGCCTGTGTATATGGGTTACAGTAGGCCCCACTGCCAAGACGTGCTCAGGTTTAAGGACATATGTTGCCCTACTGACATGAAGTATTTGTGCAGCTGAAGCTGACCATATTCCTATGTCTTTTCCAGACCATAGCTTTACTGGATGATTTGTCCACAGAGGAAAAACATGGCTTTCCAGCTTGGCAATTAGACCCTCACCCAGAAGGTGGCTATTGAGGGTTAAAATTCTGCTTACTTTTATATACAATGGCATTGTGTCAGCTTAGGTAGCTCCTATCCTGCCCTTCTTTCCAGTTGTGGAAGTTTTTTTGTATCTTTCCACCACAGCTTACAGCTCCTTTAGTTGAGCAACTACAATTGTTTGTGAAGCTGCCTGAGTAACTGGATCACTGAAATGACCCAGGAGAAAAATAACACTCTAGAATGAGAGCTTATTTGCACCTCTGTTTGCCCTGAAAATCCAGCACATTAATGCCCACATAGCTCCCTAAAAGCCACAGAGAAAATTATGAAGTTATTTTTAAAAATTGTTTTAAAATTTAATTGCTGATAGAGACCTTGTGAAGGCTCCTCAGAGAGGCTACACCTACACTGCAGTGGGAAGTATTTGTAACCATACTGCAAGAATGACAGCTATATCCTTTCTACCCTGAGGATGAGTTTGACCCATTTTCTTTAACAGAGAGAAAGCACTCTTACCGTTCCTTCTGATTTAAGAATAGCTCAACTTGCACCCAAGAGAGCCTGGGCTTTAATTCTGTGGACTCACGTTTTCAATGGCTTTTCTGCCTTGCATTTATTTTGTTTAAGCATAGAAGGCGCTCTTACACTGCCTTCTGCAGCTCGGTAAAGCTATTCTTTGAGCTAAGTGTTTGAGTTGGTTTTGACCAAATAAAGCAGAAAACAGTCCTACCCCAGGACATAAAGCAAAAATGATAACAAATAAGCAAGCATACCAATATATATTTCTGAAAAGGTAAATAACTTTCTGCAAAGGTAAATAAACTTCTATATATTTAGGGGAAGAAAAAATCCATTGAGATGTATCATGGTAAAAAGCTGAGAGTAGCTATAAACCATAATATCTTGTCCATGCAAGATCCTTCCACAGATTGGTCTGATACTTTGAGCTTTACACAAGTTTTTCTCAAAGGCAAAACCGCCTTTCCTAAGCAGACCTCATAAGTACAGTTGTTTCAGAATAGATTTTGTATTGTATGGAATCCTGCCAATCAATTCAAATAGGCTATGTTTTTAACCGTCCAGATTGACTACTTGCACTGGTTTGAATTGTTGGAAATTGTTTTGATAATCAAATAAGAATGCAATGCAATATGTACATATACTGTACATGTATATGCACATGCATACATATACATGTATTTATGTACGCATATGTATACGTACACTGAAAGGTGACTTTGCTTACACTCATCATGACAACAGTAAAAAAATAAAAGTGAGTTAGAGCTAGTTTTAACTTGTAACAAACCTTGATTTGCTCTTAACTTATGTGGTTTGGAAAAGCAAGTGATAATGCAACTCCTGCTCTGCTTCCTGCTCTCCTGGAACACACCCTAAATATCTCTGGAGAGTAGGACAGATCCATCAGCGAGATCACAGAACTGGAAGATGTAGCTAGGGGCTGAATAATAGTACCTATCCTCTGCTAACTGAAGCAGAAAGACCTCTTCTCTCTTCTCTCTTCTCTCTTCTCTCTTCTCTCTTCTCTCTTCTCTCTTCCCTTTTCCCTTCCCTTCCCTTCCCTTCCCTTCCCTTCCCTTCCCTT
>JAVSBS010016124.1:7608-28993 GCA_033124195.1 Coracias cyanogaster
TGGACACCGAGACTGGCCTCAGAAATAGTTGGCTTTTTTTTTTTTTAATTGCAAGCATATTTCTTTTAATGACTCCAGTAAAATTAAGCATCAAGTAAACAAGTGGAAAGTGACCTACACTTTTAACTTGTCTCACTAGTGCCTAAATGTAGTAAAGGCTGCTTAAGTTTTGTATGTAGTTGGATTTTTTGGAGTCCGAAGGTATCCATCTGCAGAAATTGAGGCCCAAATTGAATTTGGATTCAAGTGGATTCTAAATACTTTGCTTATCTTGAAGACAGAAGCTTCATAAGGAATAAACAAGTTGAATAGAGAAAACACTGATTGATAATAGGCATTTTAGTGGTCTTTTTAATGTTTTCTGCTGTGAAACGTTTCCAAGGTTATTGATTTTTCTTTTTTTTTTTTTTTTAAATTTTTTTTTTTGGCCCCTTACACATTTTGTTTGCCATTATGAACCGTCCAGCCCCCGTGGAAATTACTTATGAGAATATGCGTTTCCTGATCACTCACAACCCAACCAATGCAACCCTCAGCAAGTTCATAGAGGTAAGGCAGCCAAATACGGTATCGTCCTTCCTTGTGTGCTCATAGTTTCTACAGAAGCACTGAACGCTCATTGTTCACACCTCTTGCTTGATCCTTTAGCAGTATATTCCTTGAAACTGAAGCCGTTTTTATCTTTAATATATTGTTCACATTCTCTTGACGGTATGAGAATTCCAAAGTCCTGCATTGCTTTAATTACATGAGGCTGGATGAACTTGCATTTTAGACTACAAACACCCACCCCTTGCCATTGTTCTTGTTCTGGTTGTTGAAGGACCGCGATTCTAAATGCTATTTTTCATTAAATAATGCAGGTCTTCTACGATATCAATCCATTGCTCATCTTCTGGCTTTTAAAGAAGCAGTCAGCGGAATCGTACCTGGTTTCTGACCTTTCTTCTCCCTTGTAGTAGGATTAAGTGCAATACTTAAATCGGTATTTCAGTTTACAGGAAGTGTTCTCAACCTGCCCTACCAATCCCAGAATTGTCAGCCCTTCCAGGTGCCAGAGTTTATCCGTGGAGCTATGGGAGGAGTCGGTTACGGGGGGCAGTGGATCCCACCAGCGCTGACGCCAAGATCTTAAAGACAGCAGAATGTAATTTTCAGTTGTCTGAAAAAGTAACAGATGGTATCATTGGAGAAGTAGCAGAACAGTGTATTTCTGCATTCTGCTGTGCTCCAAACCTGCTGTGCCCTCTTATCTTCTATCCAGAGGGCTTTGATCCTGCATATGCAGGTCTTTCTCATTCCAACGAGATCCTGGCATCTGATAGTGATGTCAGACCCTGGCTATTAAGGGACTTCCATCCTGAAGCCGTGTGCTCTTCACCGTGAATCTGCTCAGATATGAGTGGTTCGTTTTGTCTTTCAGACATTTTCCCCTCCCCGCTCCCGTTGTTGTGAATTATCTTCCCTTTTCAGGAGTCTCGACTCTGGAATAGATATTATTGCTCATTGTTAGAAGTTAATTGTGATTCAGTCCAAACATGAGAGGGAATTCTACTTGTGCTGTATGAACCTTCAAAGTCAACTGGAACAGCTTTTGTTTGATCTAATGATTATTTATCTAGCACAATGTGCTACTTATAGTGTATTACAAGGAAGCTAGAGTATGGTGGTGTGTGTGTTCTGTTCCTCCCTGCCTCAAAATGTCAACACTGGCTGAAGCAAACAGTTCCAGGCTTCTATTTAAAGAGAAGAAGAAGCTGCCTGGAGTGTATAAGCAGCTATTTTAATTTTGCTCTTATATATCTAATATTTTTCCACCTTGGCATTTCCTTAGAGAAGAATTCAGAGACATTCAGACATTTTATTCCGGTCACTTGTAACCGGTGTCCTAACGAAGACTGTAAACCCCCTCTCTGTGTGGCCCTTGCGCCTTCATTGTGCAGGCACCTTGGAGCTGTGCGGTAGTCGCGGTGCCGCTGACTCTGTGTAAAATGTTTAGTTCTGTAGCTGAGGAGAAAGTTCTGTAATTCTTCACCCTGTCAGTGTGCTCACATATTTTTCCCTTTTCTTAAAGGAGCTGAAGAAGTACGGCGTGACAACCTTGGTGCGAGTTTGTGATGCCACCTATGATCAAGCTCCTATCGAGAAGGAAGGAATCCAGGTTCTAGTGAGTTGCCTTTAAACTGTCTAGAAATGCAAATTCACGTGTCTAGGAGTGGTGGGGTTGGCCCTCGCGCTTCGGGCAAGGCCTTGTGGCTCTTTCAGATGGGCCAAAAGCGACGTGATTCCCAGCAGCAGCTACTGCTGGTTTTGGGAAACTCCCTGTGCTCCTGTGAAAGGTACTTGCTGATCCATCACTATCGCCTGAGCGCTTTAGTTGGAATAGAAACGTCTGTTCCTGGACTCTAGATTTGTTGAGATATTTTGATTGTCTTGTAGTGATTCATTCGATACTAATCCAACGTTCAGCCTTGTGGTTCATACAGCTCAGCGTGGTCCTTTTCTCTAGACAGCACTTCTTGGCTTTACTGTTGGCCTTCTCAGGATGCAGATAAAACCCCCTTCTCTCTCTCTTTCGAAATGTGCCACCTTCTGAGACATGTTGATGCAGGATTCCATGGACTAGCTGTGGCAGGCTGTTGATCAGCAGCCTCATCACTGCTCACCGGGAAACGGCGCCTGGTGCTGGTGGCTCTGGTGTTCAGCAGGTGGAATTCCTTCACCGCTTCTCATCGCTAACGTTGTGCAATGAGAGTCCGACTAGGTCGTCTAGTGTTGCTTGGCGTTTCAGGGGAGGTTTTTTTAATAGGTGTGTGCTCATACTAAGCTTGCAGGCGGTATTTTTCCAGGCAATACTTCTGAATTATTGTAGCGTGTCAGATATAATCGGTTTATTTTACTGGAGTGAGTAATACTCTGTTGCGAGGTTGGAAATGGCATCGTACCTTCGTTGCAGGTAGTCGGGCTTCTATTGCCTCTTGATTTTTATGGCTCAGCTGGAGGAAAACTTCTGCAGTTTTCCATTAGGAGAAAAACTTGTATCCTGGCATAGCTGTGAAAACTCCACGTACAGGTCAGTCAGGTTTCTTGGCTTCCGGCCCTAGTCAGCATTTACTCCAGCTTCAGGCAGCCACGTGTGCCTCGGTGGTGTTGGAAAAATCAGTCATTGCGGGGCTGCCACCGCGGCTGGGACTGTGCTCTGGAATGGGATTTTTGTTCCCTCTAGAGCTGTCGTGGACTTGAACTCTGCAGCGTTAGCAAGCACGCTGCTGTGGAACCTCTAGCTGTGGCTGCCAGAGGCTGGAAGGGTTAATCTTCTGCTGCAGAAGCCCTGATATAAGCTGAGGCTTGAGAGTATTTCTGTGTCCCTGTGCCAGAGCAGAGATCCAAGTTCTTCCCAGCAGCCTCGGGACAGCGTTGCAGGTGTCCAGCTCTGCCAGGGTGAGGCCAGCTGACCTTGGCTCCTGCAGCTTCTCCAGCCCACGGCTGGGCCCCCGGGGCAGCAGCAGGCGCCAGGGAGTTTTCTGGAGCCTGCGCTTCTGACATAGTTTTGAGATTTTTTTGGTTCTCAAGAAACTTTAAAAACTTGGTGTTGTCTCGGTTTGAACTGAAAGCGGTTTTTTGAGGAAGCTTTTCGAAAAACTGGAAATGGTGTTTCCACCAGCAGCGTTCTGCTGGAGAGCCTTTCATGTTGAGTAACACATGCGAGAGTCTTGTGCCTCTACGTGTTTCCCCCAGCTCACGAGCCTCTCTACGTTTAGAATGTACCAGTTCTGAGTGTTCTGCCGCTGCGGAAGGCGGAACGGGAGAGAGCATAAATCCACCAGGCATCTGTTGAGGGTAACAGAAAGCAGGAGGTGACAGGGAAAGGTTCGCTGCTAATGTCAGCGCTGATCCTGATGATCCCAGTCATGAGATTGTCTTAGTACTTCACTGTATTGCAATAGTGTTGTGCTATTTGAGAGAAGCTTAACTAGTCACCGACGTGACCGCCTCCTGCGCAGCTTTTCCTTCCGACCAGCGCGTGCTTTTCGAAAGCAGGGTCCTGTTGCTCTTCAGAAATGGTGTTGAATTACCAGCTGGCTGAGAAAATAACACGTCACTATTTAAAGCTAATATTTGCCTGCAAAAATAACATTCAGATTAAAAACACAGCCTGAGAGAGATTAGCGTCTATTTTAAAACTGTTGAGGTCAAAAGCGTAGCAAAAGCCCTGAAAATGCGAGCGCTTTAGCAAAGCCTGCTCTGACGCCGTGATACGGGATCACGGACTGGCAGGATGGGCAGAATGTGGCAGCTACAGAGTTACTCTGGCAGATGGCATAGTGAGAAAGTAGAGAATTAGATGTTCCGTGGTTGAAGTAGTACTATCGCATGCGCATGTTTATCAACAGAGATTAAATCCAGGAGACAGGAGGCGGGGATGGATTTAGTTTCTGTGGGCTTCTGCACTTCGTACAGTTCTGTTCATGTGTAAGGTCTGGTAACGTAGAAACGTTACACCAGAAGAACTGGCAGGTTGTTTTTTCTGGAAGGATTTTTGCACTGGCTGGCAACCAAGGAGGCTGTGGTAGTTTTGTTCATCTTCAGGGTCTAAGACACGTTTCATTGTTCTCCTATTAGTCCTTCATAGGCTGTTGATCCCTGGAGCAGACTCCTTATTCTGTGGCCATCACCGGAACACCAGCAGGCCTTGACCAGGTCATGGTGTGACTTGTTTGCCCTCTGCTATTTACTGCATCACCACGGGCTCTGGTGTTGAAGGTGGAAAGCTCCACGCTGGTGCCCGCGGTCTCATCCTGTGCAGACAGTGGTTCTGGGAGCGTTTTGCTGCCATAACTTCAGTGCGAGTTGCGTGAGGGTTTTGACAAAAGGTCTTTGTCACCTTAAAGTGCTGTTACCGCTTCTCGGTCCTCTCAGTTCTGCATTGCTGGTCCTGCAGACCCAGCGCAGTTCTGCTGCCAAGGCTGCTCCAGAGAAAGGGTGGATAAGAATAACCCTTTCTTGCCTCCCATCCTCCCCAGCTGCTTGGGGTGGCACAAAAGAGCTGGATTTTCTGTTTGTGCATCTCAGCGCATCATCCTGGTAATTAATGACTGTTCTGGGCCTGGAGCTTAGCGATTTGTTTCCTGTCCAACAGGAATTCAGAGGTGGTGCTGGCAGAACTCGTAATTAGGGGAAAAAACCTGCCAAACTTTGCTGCAATTACTCCTCTAGTCCCCGGCTGATTCTCGTTGCTCGCTCTGGGCAGGGTCCGACGCAGCAGTGTTTTCTCAGCGTTAATCGAATGTCAGTGGTGTCCCCTTCCTGAGAAGGTGATGGGGACGTGAGGGCTGGGAGTCATTCAGCCAGCGCAAGAGCTGTGTGGACACGACGGTTAAGACAAAAGCTAGAGCAGTGTAGGAAGCTCCCGTATTTGGTCTGAAGGAAAGAATTCAGTTTAATCTAAAACTAGGACACAGAGCTGACATGTAAATCCTGTTCGTCACAAGGCAGCTTCAGAAGATGCATCTCGCAGTGGGTAATGCCTCATCTCTTGGCAGCCCATGCATCTTTTCTGGGACAGTGGATAACACTAGGCCTAAAATAATACAGCTAGCAGTGTGTGATTGAGTGGAAAATCTCGTAAACGCCTTTTATTAGAAAGAACAAGTTTTACTTTATGATCTTGTTTCTACAGCCTCGCATTTTGCTCTCTTGTCCCTGATATTTTTCACCGCCCCTCTGCTTTGAAAAAGGAGTTCTCTGCGCTCTTCGGGCTTCATGTACCTTTCCAAAGGACTTTTCTGGTCGCACAGAAAGTTGTTTCAGTAACTTGTAGTGTTTTGGTTTTGTAGTTCCAAGACACAGATTGCCACCTTGCAGCTTTAAGTGCTAACACATCTGTAGGGTGCTCGTGGGCTGGGGTCTCTGCTGAGCTGTACTGGCTGTTGGGGATGTGGTAGGGTAGCAAACGTGTATTTCAAAATGAAAGGTCTGGTGGGTTTCTACCTTTGGTTGTACTGTGCAGAATTTCCGCGTGCTTCTTTTAAAGGCTTCAGAGAAGATTATTTCATGTTCACCTGATCTCAAGATGCTACATGAAAAACTCATTCCTAGCCAGTGAAGGAAGAAGGCGGCTCCTTTCCAAGCCATTTCCCTACCATGGGGAGAAGGGGTTGAATAGTGTGGAACTCTGGCTACGAATCTCTCTTGTAAAAGGCCTTGCAGTCGCTAATGAAAAGCACTACCTACCTACTAAGGATTGTTTCTTCCCTTGCATCCCGGAGTGCTCTTTCTACAGCACTCCCTGGCTCTGAGAAGATTACAAAGCATGGGATGTTGTGCTTGGTCCTGAAGTGCAGGACGTAGTACTGCACTTAGCAGAAGTTCCAGGGGAGAGCTGGGACCTCTGGAAAATGGGAAGCTTCTGACACGTCGTTTGATTGACGTCCGTGTCGATGATATTAACTGTGGCCTTCGTAGTTGAAATGTTGGCTGCCCTTTAATCGACAGAAATGTCATTGTCAGTGCTGCCTGGTTGTTGTCTTTGCCGCTGCCTAAGCACTCTGCTTTTTTTTTTTTTGCTTGGGAGAGTGTTTTTTGACTTGAAAATACTCAGGTAATTTTAACTGTCCTGCTTATTGGCTTCGTGGCGGTGGGACAAGCTGATCCATTTGAGTTATGAAGTACCTCCTCCTCTGCTGACCCCCTCAAATTGTTATGGAGTAGCTTCTCCTCTTACAGTCTGCAGTACAAATAGTATTTTTAAAGGTTGACACAACCACAGGCAAAAGTCTACAGAGTTCTCATCTTTCAAATGTTTATGTGAAACCTCTATTGATTTTTACGTATTTTTAATAAAATGAGAATTCAAGGGCAGCTATTTTTCTAAAAAATTCTATACTACAGAGGAGTTGGCGTAGAGTTCTATTGAAATGTTATTGAAAAGTGCAATTAAATGGTTGTTAAACATTTAGCGTTGCATTAATGCTATTGACTCGCAAGTTTCTGTGCAACCAGAAAGTTGTCCGCAAAAGCGTTGGTGTAATGGGCACATCTTGCTAAATACAATATTTTCCTTCTCCCAGTTATAGTTACCTTGATTAAGGACTGAAACCCAGAGAGCTGATGGCTTTTTTTTCTCCCTCAAAGGACTGGCCGTTTGATGATGGAGCACCGCCACCGAATCAGATCGTGGATGACTGGCTAAACCTGCTGAAAACCAAATTTCGTGAAGAGCCTGGATGCTGTGTCGCTGTTCACTGCGTTGCGGGGTTGGGAAGGTTGGTATCTGCTGTCTTGTTTTCATCCGGGACTTAGAGTTGGTTTATTTGTGTGGGAGGGAGGTCGGGGAAGGTGCTAGGAAAATGCCAATTTCTCTGTTTCCTCCCAAATAACACTTCAAAGCAGCAGCAGCAAGTTTGTGGTGTTAAAGCAAGGGAGGCTTATTGCACCGTAAAAATCTTCAGTAATTTCATAACTGTAACCAAGGATGGGAGGAAAAACCTGGAGAGATTGTTCGGAACACTTCTATCAGTCATGAGTGACACAAACAGTTCGAGACGCTATTAATTGCATCTTGTCTTTCTGCTAAAACAATAAAACCTCTTGTGCTGCTTCTCCAATGCAATATACATGAACAACTTCTGAGGCTATACAGTGGGGATTTTTAATTTCCTCCTGTTTTCAGCTGGTACGCTATTAAGCATGTGGTAATAAAAAAAAAGCATTTAGGAAAAACTGGTTCAATTACTTTCTTACTCTAAAATGGCTCCGCTTCAGTTTCCAGAAGAGTTAGGCATGTATTTCTTGCTCCCATGCAGACTGGTGTTTCTCTCCTCACCACTCAGAATACAACTTCCCTCTCTGGGAAGAACTTCCTTTCAAGATGAAATTAAAAAGGCTGTTTTTTAATGCTACCATCATATTCCCAGATGTAATCCCCGAATGTTGTGTTGATCCTGTGGGCTGGGAGGAGATGGAGCTTAAGTGTCAGTATTCTTACAATAACCATGGGACTGATATTGAAGGATATGAATGAGCGGGCAGGGAAAGAAATCGAGTAAGCACGGGGGTGAAGTTCTTAAATGTCCACCTCTAGAGGAGGAAGAGATGGAGAAATAGAGGTAGAGGGAGAAACAACTGAAACTTCAAGGCATGAGAGCCAAAACCCCAGGGCAATTAACATTTGCTTATCCATTATCTATTTTTGTCTGAGGAGCACCTTTAGGAAGGTGGCCACGTGTAACTCAAATGATTTTCGACTCTCCTGATTCTCGCGTAACATCAGGCCAAAGGGTACCAGAAGCTTCTCATCCTCTGCGTGTCTCCCAAACTCCTGTCGCTTACGGAATGACCTTTTTGCCGCTGTTCTCAGACTGCTGCTGGCAGAGGGAGAAGCAAGAGCTTTACGGATTTTGCTTTAATCTGGAAAACTGTCAACCTGTCGTAGGGAATTGAGCTTCAAGGAGGGTGAAAAGCGACAGCTCTTTTTGTGAAGTGACTTTTGAAGTTTCAGCTTGTTACCTTTGGAAAGTGAACGACTCTGTTGATGCAGGTGCAGCGTGACAGTGATCGTGAGAGTTGTTCCTCTTGAAGGATGTTGTTGTTTGGCCAGGAGGACAAGTTGTCCAACTGCCAGCACCTGGTTAACCCTTCACTGCTGCGCTGCCAGAGGGACCTGTTGCGACTGTGTGTGTTTAGTGGAGTGAACGTCAGCTCCTGAGAAAGTCTGTGTGTACTGAGAATTCCCACCTGTTTGAAAAGCCAGCTCTTTAGACTACACCAATTTCCAAAACGTGGTCTCCAAAGTAGAAAGTTTTACTCTATTGTCCCTGGAAAGGCCCTGTTCCATATAGTTAAAAAAAGAAATGAAATCTATAAAAGTCACCTGCTCCAATGCTTCCTAGACCTGTCTCGTGTACAGCTGAATCTATAGTGTCATTAAGAAGCAAGACACACGCGAGAGGTATTATACGGTTGTTTAAACAAAGCAGAAAATTAGGTTATAGTGAAATGAGAAAGCGTAAAAATCTAGAATTATTCTTTCATGCCCCAAACGTTAAGGAGCTATTGATCTTATTTTTGTGTGTGTGCTGGAAGCAGAGCTCTCTTCTAAAATGTTACATTAGTACTCAACAGGCAAGTGTCTTTCTGTAGATAATGCTTAAAGAGAAAATACTTAAGATATCTGCGTATAATTTGATGTATTTTCAGGCGTTCAATATATATTGTTTCTCTAGGAGATCTTCCTTAAATATTGATTTCTCCTTCAGGGCTCCTGTACTGGTTGCACTTGCTCTCATTGAATGTGGAATGAAGTACGAAGACGCAGTTCAGTTTATAAGGCAGTAAGTGAAACTTCCCCATTCTCGAGAAATCTCTGCGTTTGTGTTGTATTTGCACAGCATTCACAGTCCCCAGCAGAGTGTGTCAGATTTGTTTCCTAGTAGCTATATCCTGCCAATAACGGGCATGACTTTGACGTTAATGCTGAGGCTTGTGCCCTTTCCTCTGTTTAGAGATGAGGATTAAAAGGTGATTTTTTTTTTTTTTTTTTTTTTTAATCTGGCTTTATTTCTTAAGCCATTGACCTAAGCCTAAAAGATTTTAAACTTGGAAGGCAAAACATCTAGGCTGGGGCTGTAAAAATCCTGGATGAGTTGAACATGGGCTAATTGCTCCTAATTAAAAATAAATTATTTTTTTTTTTAGTGAGGTTAGGCCCCCAAGCAGAATTTCTGCAGCTGGTGGGTGAGCAGCAGCTCTGCTCCGGGTGGGTGGGTGCGTTACCCGGCCAGGAAACATCAGAGCCGCCCTGTCTGGGAAATAACACGGCTGGTGAAGGATGAGCCTGCAGAGCTCGGTTGGGTTAGTGATAAAATCAGAGCTTGAAATGAAGCCCAGCAGGTAAGATTATGTTGGATGAGCTTTGCCAAAAAAGCAATTTGTCCTTTTACAGATTCCCAGGGTCTTCAGTTAGCTTTGTAAACTGTGTTGTGGTCAACGGATTTGTCTGAAGTTTTCCTTTCTTTAATTCCTTTTTTTTTTTTCCCCCCTCTTCCTAGCTATGGTACTTTTTATACCAAAAAAGCTCTTTTCTGAGAACCTCTTATGTATCTGTATCTAAATGTCATGGTCTCACTTAGCTGATCTAATAAGTAGCACATGCATCTGCAAGGAAAGGGTGACCTTGGTGTTGTTCAGTGCCTGCTGCTGGCGATGGAAATAAACTCTCCCAATCCAAGAAAATATGCTGAAATTTGCTAACTTGGATCTTGATTTCAATATTGGCACGCAGGTGTTGAGCTGCTTGCGCTGACCTGGTTTAGCCTTCCTTAAAGGTTCAGTGGATACCAAAGAAGCCCAAATGCTGTTTTGTAGGTACAGAAAAGCTTTGAAATGAGAACGAATGTGCCTGAGGATGTACACAGTGATTGAAGCACTACTTTTTCCATTGATACCAGCCTTCATTCTCTTTGTTTTAGGAAAAGGAGGGGAGCTTTCAATTCCAAACAGCTGCTGTACCTTGAGAAATACCGACCTAAGATGCGATTACGCTTCAAAGATGCCAACGGTCACTGCTGTGTTCAATAAAATAATTAAAAAAAAAAAAATAAATCTGGAACGAAGGCAGAAGTTAGCATGGCTGTTTTCTGGACTCTTGGCACCTGGAAATGTGAATCTGGAATCAAACAACGTCATCAAATTAGTGGTGGAGTCACTGCTCCTCAACCTCTGTCCTAATGGTGGTGATGATTAAAAAAAAAAAATTAAAAAAAAACCACACCAAACCCCAACATTAAGAGAAACATTTCAGTGAAGGATTGTTTTCTCCTTAAGCTGCAGTTTGAACATCTGCAAGGAGAAAATCAGTTTCTGAACCTTCTGTATTTTTAACTTTTTAAGAAATAAAGTAAATTTTATGTCTAAGGAAAACCAGCAGAGCATTGGCTTGTGCAGAAACTATTTTCTTGATGTGAGGAAAGTACCCCACAGTTAGGGCCTGATGCATTAATTCCTACGGGACTCTCTTAAATGGAGTTGCCTTGTTTTTTTAACCTTACAGGGATCTGGCAGAGAGACGTGATTTGGAGCCTTTGTTGCTCTGTGGGAGCAGTCTGACAGCCTTAAGCCCGACCTGGGCGTATTTTTGAGATTCGGCGATGTCTGTGTTTTATGTCTACGTGGTGTTCAGAGTCTGCGGGTGTGGAAAAGCCTCCTGGTGGGCTTTAGCAGAGGACTCGTTGCCTGATGCCTTTGAAACTTCTAAAGGCCTTTTCTGGTTGGTGGGAGACTGTGTGTGGGTGTGTATGTGTGTATGTCAGTCTTATTTTTCCAAAGAATTTGGCTGAAATGTTAATTGTCTTTCTGCTGCTAGATAGAAAAATCTATCCCAGCAGAAGACTTGAGGTTCAAAAGTGTCCTAGGTGAGCAAGGGGCAGTTCAGACAAGGACTTACAATTAATTTCTCTGTCATAAGGAAGAAGAAAAGGCGCTTTTTTGCTGCTGCTGTCCAGACTCTGCCTTGTTGAACGCAGTAAATCAGGATTTGGGGGGAGGGCCTCATTTATAAAGATGGGGCGCACACAAACGCAGCCCATCGGTAAATCCCTAGTGTGGGTGTTTTCCTGGACTAGCCCTCATGTACAGTTCAGTTCAACCACTGATTGCCTTGTTATTTTTTTTTTTTATTAGGCCCTTTTGGAGGGAGAATCTCTGGTTACACACCGACATGCCTGATAGGTATTCCCCGCTGGCAGACGGTAAATATGCTGATTTTTGGCATGTTGACTAGCACCACGTTCTCGTGGTAGGACCATTGGTGTTGTCAGCGAATTAATTGAGATAAGTCGTTTTAAGGCCTCTGATAAGCAGTTTCAGCCAGGCTACGTCTACCAAACACACTACCTTAGTGCCCTGCCCCAGTAGTGACCTCATGCTTCCAACCTGATGTCATGTCTGTAATCTTCAGCCGCTGAAGGCTCGGAACACGGGTTTGGGGTCATCCTCTCCTGTGATCTTTGGCTGTGGAGCACCAAAGGCTTTTGTTGGTCTGTGCCTGTGGTCGGTGTGGACTGGTACCTGTCTTTCACTGATTCCTCCGCCGCTGGCGATGCCAACTGCCTCCCCAGGATTCTTCCTGTCCCAGGTTTCTGCTCGTAGTCTGCAGCTTAACTGCACGCAAGCGTGTTCAGAGCGCAGGTAATGGACTTTTGGATTTCTGTTCCCGGAAGGGATTTATGAATTTAAGCCAGAAAAGAAAACCCAACCCCAGTGGTACTTGTCAAGCCCCTCACTTCACAGGCACGTCAGCCAGACCTGCCTGAGGTGCGGGGCTCTGGGCACCCCCCAAACTCGGTCTGTACCCTGACTCGAGCTGTGGTGTTGTACGGAGCTCCTTCCTCCCTTCAGGATTTGTAACGATTCTGATTTCCTACGTAAAGGAGACGCGAATGTGTTTGTGATGTCAATGCCTACGTTAGGGAAATAACGTCTCCGGTAATGTTGGAGTCCACGTGGAAGGTAGATGGTGCTGAAATGACCTAATTCTGGCCTTTCCCTTCCCCTGGCAAACAAGAAGCCTGATGTTAATTTCTGCAAATTAAAATGGATGTCTTTAGTAAAATAAAATACCGGTAGTTAGAGCCGATTTGACCAACGATGGAAGTCAGAGTGGAGGGGAAAGTGTTGAGCTGGATTAAAAACCAAACCCCAAGCCCTTCTGAAGAACAATAAAAAAAAAACATTTTACGTGCTATCTGTATAACTTTGCCTTCTTCCCCCTAGTTTTACTCTGATTTATGATGTCCTAATTATCATATACTATGACTCTGCAGCCTTAATTGAAGAAAATTAGTGAGAAGTGCAGACTGTCATACAGCGTAGGCACGAACGAGGTGGGGGGTGATTGTGACCAATGTCCCGTAGGCACAACACTTGGTTCAGCACTTGAACGTAGTGCAATAAAGTTCTTGCAGTAAAACGTATTCCCTCTGGCTCCTGATGAATTTATTGCAGCTCATTAATGTTAAATGCTCTTTTAATCCCATTTGTAAAGGCCTTCGGACAGGTTTGTCCGTGCCCGTTGTGTTACTCATCACCGTTGGGCTCCGCGTGGCTTGGGTTTGCTGGTGGGAAAGGCTGGTCCAGCTTGGAGAAGAGGGCACGGCGCTGCAGACAGGGACCCTTCTCTGCCTTTCAAATCACCCCCTCAAAAGCGTCTGAACTTCCCTTCAACAAACCCATCGACCCCCCAAACCCAAACAGCTCTGAACTTTCCCAAGAACTCAGAGATGTGCGGCAGAACTTGCTGCTGTGCCCTGGACGGGAGTAGCCACCGTGTCCCCTGGCAGAGCCTGAACGGGGTCATTGTTCGGGGTAACAATGGGCGAGTTTCTGGAGTCCTGGACCCCAGTCAGGTCCTTTCCTCGGCAGCGGAAAGCCGCTGTGCTCATCTGCGTGATGTATTTAAATAAGACTAAGGTGCTGTTTTTTCTGGGCTCCACAGATAACAATCCAATCAGCTTTGCTTTGCTGCCATCAAAGAAATATGTTACTTGCAAATGGCTATCGTGTTTCTCATATTTATCAGATTTTTCCCACTAGTGTACCAGTACAAATTTTTACTCCCTGTTGGCAGTGAGATAATAAACCACTGTGACGGTGAGACTGGCAGCGGCCCCTCTGAAGTTCCAGCTCCTCTGTGTATTTGTGTAGGTTTGTTGGCTTTTTTTTTTTCAATGCCAAACTCTTGCTTTGTTTGTTTTTCGAAGTTTCTACCTTTCTGGTTACCAGGCACAAAAGTGAAATGTTTTGCTAATCAAAGGCTACTCAGTCTAAAAAAAAAAAACGTATTAATACCGTGTGCTTCATTGGAGCCGTGATGTTCCTGTGGGGTAGGAGTTACTTGTTTCTCTTGTTAATTTTTTTTTTTTCTCTAACCTCTCAGTGGCTTCAGATGCTGGTGCTTTAACTGGAGATACCACTTAATCACATGCATATTTATATCACTTAAGATGCTACTTTTGGAGCAATTAAGAATGATAAGCAGAGCAGAGTGCCACTGCATAGGGAAGGGAACCGCAGGAGTCGTGGTTGGCGCTCCTCTAATAGTGTGTGTTCTTTGAACGAAAACATTATAAATCATTTAACTTAGTCGCAACGCTTGCAAATCACTTCCAGAGAGCTTTTTGAATACGTATTTCTGCGAGGCGGGAACAGCTTTTGTCAGGAACCAGATCTTGAAGTGAACCATTAAGAGGTTTCTACCAAACCCCTTGTCTCGAGCTTTGCGGAGCGTCACCGCTCGGGACAGCAGCGTTGGTGCTGACGATGGCCGGAGCCTTGGCTCTGCCCTGGGACGGTCGCTCCCCGAGACAGGCTCGGGCTGAGGTTTGGGGCTGAGCTCCGTGGTATGTTACTCAGCTCAGTCAATGGGCTGTTCCTCGGCGTGTCCCGCAGGCTGGCTTGGCTGAGCTCGTAGAGGGGTGAAGCTGGGGGTATTGGGTCGTGCCTTGAATTTCCTCTGGAAACGGAGATGTTGGAAAAGTGGGTTTGTGTCTGATTCAGCCACAAAGGGATGGAGCAAGGGAGGCTTTTCATGGGTCTGTGGAGCACCTTTCACTGTCCAAGGGCTGTGGAGACATCGTTACCTTGATAGTCCTGTGTTAAATACTTCTGTAAAAAGCAAAACCTTTGGTTTGAAGCTAAATCTCAGGCCCTTCCCTAGTTCTGATCACTTGTTTCATCAGAACTGAAATCACCATCATCAATCAAGTGACACAAGTGAAATCTTGACCGTTTTTCGTGCCATATATTTAATCTAGACCCTGCTACTGCTAACGGGCAGGACAACGCCAAGAAGAAAGCTGGGCTGGCTCACGAAGTTACGGGCTGGCTGATAAAGGTGTTGGTTGCCTGCAAACCACCCGGGACAGAAGCTCCGCTTCTCCTTGGACCACTGAGCAGAGCCTTGATTCAGGGATGTGGTTGGTGGCAGGTAATCGAGCACTTTGTAGGGGTAGTGGTGTGACTGGTGAGGAGCTTGGAGGAGATCTCGAGGCTGCTGGAGAAGCTGGTGTGTGTTGGCAGGGGCTGCGGTGGTACTGGCAGGATAGCTAGAGTTTGAGGTGGTTTTGTCTGTGCCCTTTCTTACAGGGCTTAACTCTGCAGATGGAGACCAACGAGGGACACGGGGAGCCAACACCAGAGGCAAATCCCTGACCCAAATCTGTGGACGGATTAGAAGAGCTCAAGGAGGGGAAAAGACCCAGGTAAGGAATCGCTGCTTCTCTGTCCAGCAAGGGAAACCGAAAACACTGAGTAATAACCTGAGTCCTTCAGGGCTGCGCAAAGTCAGGAGGGAGCAAATCTGGTCCCAGGAATGTGGTTGCTGGAGCCGCTTGGCTGGGAAATGAGGCTGAGCTGATGAGCGGAGTCCTTCGCTGAAGCAGTTCTCTCACTGACAAGCACCCTGAGGGGCTGCGCGTGCAGGGAGCTGGAGGGTAGGATGTTGTGAAAGACCCCCTGCTCCCAGCAAAGCGGGGAGGCCACGGCTACTAACATCTGCAGCGTTCTGCAGGGAGCGGAGAGCACAGCGTGAACCCCTGGCTGAAATAATACTCGGAAAGCCCTTGGGTTGTCTTTGGCAAGGCCACGCGTGTGGGGCTTGTGACCTTCCTGGGCTACTGTTGTGTTTCTGGGGGGTTTTTTTATTGTCCTTGCTGCTATCCGGAGGGCTGTCGGGTCATTAGCTGGCTGGGTGGCACGCTCTTGCTGAGCTGGTTATTCCAACTGACTGGAGTTAGTGCTTTGGGGTACCTTTTGCAGTAGATCATTCCGCATGCAGGGCGATTCTTGTGCTACTGTGTGATTTATTGCCATTTCAAATTTCAATTTCCCACAATAAAAGGGAAGAGGACGTTCTCACATGGAATACAAACGGCTTTAGGAGCGAAATAAGAATTTTTCCAAGAGGAAAGGGCAACAGAACTCATCAGGCTGGCGCTGAGTGGGGTTGGGGAGAAATGTTAAAACAGGAGCAGCTTGTTGATGTCTAATCCTCGCTGCTGCTCAGCCCTGCTGCCTGCGAGCTTCAAGTGCTGGGAGTGCAGGCAGAGCCTCCTGCTTTTTTGAGAACTATGGTGGGATCGATACGTTCCTTCAGAACACTTCAATCCCGTCATCTCAGCGTTGGGCAGAGAGGGGAGCATCTGTTTGGCTGGAAGATCTTTGACTAGTCCTGATAACGAGACGTGCTTTTCTGTCGTTGTTTCTGTTGCTTGGGGCCAGTGAGCGAGTCAGTGGGTTTAATACCATCCGATCAGGCGTGGGGGAGATGAAATGCAGATCTGATGGACTCCCTGGGGATGGAGGGACTGGTGGTGCCTCGGAGGAGGCAGCTGGAGCACGTTGTACCACAGAGCACTGGCTGTGGGACCCGGGGAGGAACAGCTCGTGGTGGGGTGGCTACAAGCCGTAGATTTCTTCCCTTTCTCCTCCCTAGACACCGAAAACAAGATGAAGGGTAACAAAATGTTGTCGGGCTAGCAGGAAAAAATCTGGAGGAAGAACTGCATCGTGCACAACTTAATGATAATCGTTATCTTCCAACTGTTCCTTGAGCTCCTCTGCTGCTGGTCGCGCTGCAGGCTCTGTGGGATGGGGACCTGGCCAGGCTTTTGGGGTGCTCCTTTTCGTGTCACGCTCATTCCTATCCGTGGTCTCTTTGCAACTGGGGTTCGAAGTCAGGCCTGATCTCGCAGCCGTGGAGTGGGGCAAGGGGAGGGGAAAAAAAAAAAAAGATTCTATTAAAAAAAACCCCAATGTTGTCAAGGAAACTGCTCTCACAGTACGACTGCGCGCAGCCAATACGGCACAAAGAAAAGTCTCCCCACAGCAGAGCTGTGTGCGGCACGGGGCAGGCTCCGCAAACGTAATTGAGACAGCAGGAATTCGGTGCTAACTACAAAGCCGTGTTTTGATTACCGCGCGGACGCCGTCCCAACCTGCCGTAGTTATTCTTTGTACCTTTGTTAATGAGCCAGTCTTGCTTTCCTTGCTGTAAAGCTAGCCAGAAATTTTAAATAGGAGAAGGGGTCAGGAGGAAGGTGATAGAAATTACAGCAGACTTGCTTTTGGTAGCAATATTCTTCCTGCAAGGATAATTACTGAAAGCAAGACGAATGCTCTGCATTTGAGCTAACTCCTCTCCAGCCTGCGTTAAATCCGTTGCGGGATGCCTTGCGTTTGACATTTGCGTCTTTGTCCTTAATGATGACAGTAAATTTAAACACCCCAGGAGGGCTGCGGAGAGCTGCCAAGCCTGGAGATGCTGCTGCTGCTGCTATGACTCCTTTAACATCACCCCACGGGTGAGGCTGCTGGAGCTGCTTCGCCCGGGAGTAACGAGAGAGCTGGTGTCTCCCACACGCTCTCATCACGGGCGAAGGCTGCGCTCCAGAAAGCTAGATGTGACGCTGATAACCAGCGGTTGCTTCCTGGTTACTCGGTAATAGCCCTGTCCCAGGTGACTCCATCGTGCCTGCAAAGGTAATTTGTCGTACGGCTTTCCTGTTTGCGCTCTGCTTCCCTCAACCCAAACCGTCCATTCATTTCAGGCCCTCAGGAAGAAATCAGAGCAGGGTTGCAGAATTGAATGGTTTGGAAACGAATTCGCTTCCCTTGAATTCTGGTGCTCGCAGAGCCGAGGCTGCTGGTGGTCGCTGGGATGGGAGGCGGTTTGGGCAGCTGTGTGATCAGCGGTACGGCCGCCCCTGCTTCGCGAAGCGCAGACATGGAGTGAAGTCCAAGGCGCTTCCCCCCTGACCCCCATCCCCGCCGAGGGTCCCGCTTTGGTGCCCTGAGCTGGGTGGTCCCCAGCTGGGGAGCGCTGCTCTCGGCGCCCAGCGGGGCTGGGCTGTCCTCGCTCCGAAACAAAGCAGCTCTCTAAGCCAGGCCTGCAGGGCCGCGAGCCCAAGGGCCGCCGTTCCCCCAGCTCTCATGTTTATGTATATCTGCTGTATGCGCTGCCATTATTCCACCTGTTTGATGATAATGGGTGTTTGGGATGGGGCAGCTGCTGAAGTGGCACACGGGGCGGATCAGAGCAGCAGGTGACATTTTTCACTGGGTTTATCTTTGAGAACAAGCTGGGCCTGCAATAAACTGGCTGCTCCTTCATTTACTGGAGGACAAAGCTGCCATTATTCAGGGGCAGAAGAAAGCGAAACCCCAGGAGAGGAGCTGAGTGTGTGCGCGATATCCCTGCTCCGACTGTGTGCAGGCATTAATGCAAGAACTCAAGGTCAAAGGCTACCCAGCTCTGAGAGCTGGAGGCAGAAGGGGCCTCCAGAAGGAAAAAATGGTTTATTTCTTTATCTCATGGTGTCGTGTATCAATTATCCCTGGCGTCTAACAGCCTAGGAAAGGGATAGATTTTTCTGCTCTTGAAGAGAGGTTTTGCATGTACCGTTCATTTGCTGGGCAGCAGATTTACACTCTGCAGGGCTATTGAGGCGGGAGGCTAAAAGCAGAGACATCGTGTAGCCTGTGAGAGGGGAAAACCCCAGGGGCAGCAGCTTTCCTTCTAATCTCAGGTGGTCCTTCTGTCGTTCTTGAGGCAAATGGTGCTGATAATGTGAATTAGGGAAATCTGCTGCGCTCTGTTCTAGAGGGAGTGCTGAGAAATTGAAGAAGAAATTACCAGTCCTGTGTGGCAGAGTATTATGGCAGGGTTGGAAAAAAAAAACACCAAACCCAACATCAGCGCAGAAATTGAGGGATTTTAAAAGCAATTTTGTCAAGCTTTTATGACACGGATCTGCTACCTGCCTGTCTGTGCGGCAGCGGCGTATTGTGACGGGCCCAGCGGCAGCTCGCTGACCCCACGCTGCTGCCTCGGAGCCCTGTCAGCAGAGCGGTGCCGTGTCCTGCGGAGAGGATGCTCGGGAAGTGATGCTCCCGCGCCTGCCTGGTGATGAATCTCACTAAAACCCTGCTCGCCGCAGTTTTCGACTGGTCCTCAGCAGGAGGACAGAGCTACAGGAGCTCCACTAGAAACAGCATTTCTGCTGAGCAGAGCAAGTGCTGAGCGTTCATCCCAGCCCCGGCTTCCGAGGGGGACCCTGCTGTCTGTTGTGCTCACAGGCAGAGCAGAGGATCCTGTGGAATACAAATGGATCTGGGCTTCGGCTCGGGCATCCCGCAGCACGGCTTGCACTTTCCCTCGCACCCAGCCGGGGCTCTGCTCGCTCAGCAAGTTTCGAGGCCAGCTTTCCCTCTGGCAGCGGTGCTTGCTGCCAATTCCTCCTTGCTCCAGAAACACCAGGGCTCGAGAAAGCTGGCCCTGAGCAGGAGAGGCTCTGAAGGGGGGTACCTGGCAATTCCCAGGCTCCTGGTTTCTCTGGGATAACAAGAGGCTGTTTCTACCTTCAGATCAATTGCAATAGGCTCCTTGTTTGGGGGAAAAAGTATGTTCTGTTGTCGCATGGCCTTAGCAGTGAATTGATTACAGGAAGCAGTTGCTGTAGCATGAAAGAAATGCCTCTTAGCTAGACCGCAACGAGCAGATTTGTTTTACTGTCTCTGCGACCCGGGTGCGCGCGGCTTGCCTCGGCAGATCAAGGCATCAGAAAGCGCTCCAGCAGATTTCAACCCTGCCTGCGTTGAGCACCCTCCCCTGCTGCTTCCTGCCCCTTTCCAGCTCTGGAAACGTGTTCATTTGGAAGCACCGCGTGGAGAAGCCCACGTGAATGGAGAGGGCTTTATCTTTCTTCTGAAGCACCGGTGTTGGGGTGCTGGGCACCAAGTCCCGGCTGGTTGCCTCGATGGGCCATGAGCTGTTCTGGCCTTTGCTGCTCTTACCTTGACCTCCCTAATGGCCTTAGCTTGGGTCTGGCTTCCAAACTGAAGCAAAGTGGGAGCGATTTAGGTTGGAGGGAGGATTTGGACAGTCACGATGTGGTTCCACGGGATTACGATGCCTCTGACTGATGGACACGATGAGTGCCCAGGTTTCTTCCAGCTGCTGAGCACCGTGTTCTGCAGGTGCGCGCGCTGCGGGCAGGACTGGTGCTAGGCTGGCTTGTTTTGTGGGTGAAGAGCATCCACGCGACCTTTTCAGTCAGTGGAGCTGTGGTCTGTGCTGGCAGCAAGGTGGTAACAGCGAGCTGTGAGACAGAGGGAGGAATATTGCAGCCTCTCCTCCAGCAGCTCTGGCTGTCTGCACCCTCTTCTCTCACCCACCAAGGCCTCTCTTTTGGTTTTCTGGTTTCCTGCAAAGCACCGGAGCTGGGTCAGGCCACTCTGCTGACAGCCGGAGCTGGGATGTGGGATCCAGAGCTGTCTCTCTACTCATTTTTTGAAAGGACATGAATTACTGCCTTTAGCACTTCCTAAAGTTTGCAGTTCCTGACCTGTGTCTCAGGACACTTCTCTCTGCAAAGGCACCATCTCTGCAGACGCCAATTACACCGTCCTGCTCTTCCCTTCCCTGGACTTCCCTTCCCTGGACTTCCCTTCCCTGGACTTCCCTTCCCTGGACTTCCCTTCCCTGGACTTCCCTTCCCTCTTTTCTTTTTTCAGTTTTACTCCTTACAATAAGCCAGCAAATTCCCAGGCGACAGGGGAAATGGTCAGTCCAGGCGGATGGAGGCCTTGGATCACGAAGCTCCTGCGTTTACCCTGTGGTGGAACCATCCTCCCCAAGTCTGGAATTCAGCCTGAGTAGGGTGGGAGCGGGTTCTCTGGAGGATGGTCTTTGCTGGTCGTTGGTCATGCAGCACAGGATGCGAGAGCTTCCTTTGACCCATCTTCTTCTCTAGACGCTACTTCAGGAATTATTATCTGGTTGTGTTTGTCGTGTGCATTGTAACTTGGAGTCTGGCAGGTCCCCAGAGAAGGGGCCTCTTCCCTCCCATGACGTGTCCTTACGGCAAACCTACGGTCTCCCTCCGGCCCCGTCCCGTTCTGCCGGTGTTATCCGCAGATATCCCCGCGGTGCCCTTGCTCTCTGTCTGCTGGGGCAGTCTTGTTCCCTGCTACATGGAGACAGCCCATCAGGAGTCAGACAGAATGAGGCCAACAGGTGAAAAGAAACAGTAAAGCAAAGACGGTCAGCATGGAGGAGCCCTGGGGTGCTGAACTCACTGTTGCCATCCCCAAAGACCTGGTTCCTCAAATTCTTCCTTCAATTCCAAGACTTGCTGCAGGATCCCCACCTTCTGTGAGAGCCAATACATTATTTCTCTGTCTAAGCCAGTCAGAGTTAGGTAGGTGTCTGTCACTTGCAACCAAAGGCTCTTGGCTGGTACAGTCCTGTTTCTAAAACCCTGCCCCTGCTGACCAAGCAACCAGTGAAAGCAAAGGGAGACGGTGCCCATCCTGGCAGCAGCCCTCTCTC
>JAVSBS010016125.1:0-33993 GCA_033124195.1 Coracias cyanogaster
ATACGCGAGTATAAAACCACACAAATATACAAATACACGCGTGTAAAAACACACAAATATACAAATACACGAGTCTGCAAATACACAAACATACGAATACACAAATAAACGGCTATAAATATAGAAATATAGAAATATAGACGCCGCCAGGTCTCCTGGCTGAGCCCATTTTCCACAGCAACGTGGCTGGGGGTCGGGGCAGCCTCACTCCCCCCCCCCAGCACAACCCCTCGCCCTCATCTCTCGTGTGGGACCCCGGAGAAGCCCCTTTTGTGGCCGTTTCCACATCAGGCCTGCAGCCACCCCCACAAGAAAGTGTAGAAGCCACCGTACACCTCTGATAAATGTCTATATGTTCAGAAATGGGGGGGGGGGGAAGGTGCTAGAGGAGGGGACACTGGGCAGCGTTGGCGCCTATAGCAGAACCTATAGCACCTATGTGCAAATAAAACGCTTTTGCTTTTGAATCACCCCCCTGCCAGCGAGTACACTATATATATATATATATATATATACATACATCTATATATATCTGGATTTGTAAAGTATCTCTGTGTCCCACGTCGAGCTTTCTGCACCCATATAGAGACGTCAACGCCCCCCCACCACGCATTCTCCATAGGGAACTTTACCCATAGCCGAAATATTGCCTATTTGTGCTCCCACTGACAGAGCTTTCCTGGGAAATGACGTCTCCATACATTGGCCTGTGCGCGGCTGCTGAGCCCTGTTTCCTCCTGGCCGGCTCTCGGGGGGGGGGCTCCGGCTCCTCTCTCCAAAGCCCCACAAGGGATCGGGAGCAGTTGATGGAGCTGCTGGAACTTGTATTTCCTTGACGAGCCCCCTCAAGACAAAGCCGGCGGCTGGATCAGCCCCATCGGGCCGGGATCTTCCCTGCCAGCCCCTTCCCTCCCCTCCTCCCGCCTGGCACGGAGCAAAGCTCAGCCTATAGGTAAAATGGCTCTGGCTGTATGTGGAAAGGAAAAAAAAAATAATGAAAAAAATAAAAATACCCAGGGTCTCCCTTCGAATGGCGAAGGAAAACTCCAGGTTGGCTTCAGGCAGGACTTTTTGGTGCTTCCCGGCCACTTTCCGTCCATCGCGACGCGAACTCTTCCCCCCTCCCCTCTGCCCCAAACAAAGAGGAATTCGGTGTTTGTGTTGGCCCGCGGACCTTTCCTCGCAGGAAACCCTTGCCTGTGGAAAACGAGGGTGAAATGTGGTGGTTTCGTGCAGGCAGATCTGGAAAATGAGGGGAGGGGGGGGGAATTTTCTTCCTGCGATGAAGCCAAAGGCTGGCGGGGGGGTGTGCACCCATGGGTGCTGGGAAAGGGGGGGGGAACCTGGCAGCGATTCCTGCCCCGGCAGCACCGAGGTTGGCACCGGGATGTTTCCCTCCCGTCAACCGGCGAGGAGGTAAAAGCAAATCAGGTGATCTCCCCTCCCGCATTCAAGGCGATGTTGGAGTTATTTTAATTTTTTTTACACGCCTACTCAGGAATGCGCTTCCTCCTCCTCCTCCTCCTCCTCCTCTGGGACTGTTGCTAAATCGGGATCATTTGTGGCTGATCGTACATACAGTTTAACAAATTATTATTATCAAATTACTCCGATTTTGCCATTCGGACCACAAAAAAAAAAAAAAAAAAAAAAAAAGCGGAGGAAGGCTAAAAAGCAACTTTTCATGTGGGAGACAGACGAAGCTCGAAAGGCAGCAGCGTGCGCTGCAGAACTGCAGCTTCCCTTCCCCCAGAAAGGTTTCCGAGGTAACAGTTTCCCCAAAATTAGCCTCCTGAGCAGAGAGTTAAAATCCCTCGGTCCAGCCTCCGCGGCTCCACTCGCTTCGCTCAAGTAGCTTCAGGTTTAGAAAGAAATAGAAGGGACGGGACAATGGAGCTCCGGGCTGGGTAAGGGGCTGGAGGGGGTTTTTTTTACTATTTTTTTTTTTTTTCCCCCCTTTGGAGACCGAAATCTGCAGCTCTGCTTTTGGGAAAACATCGCCTGGTTTGTAAGGGCAGGAGCGAGCTACCAAACGCCGAAGAAATCTCGGGACTTAAAGTTTGAAATAAAGTTAAACAGCGCAAAAGGCAAAAGAATTTCTTTTCTTTTTTTTTTCTTCTCATTTTTAATTTTTTTTTTTTTTTAAAGAAAGAGTTCGGAAGAAAAAAAAAAAAGATGCGAAGTGAATAAAGACCGCGTGTGAGTAAAAAAAAAAAAAAAAAAGCCATCTAAATATCTTTGCGTTGCTTTTCTTTGCACATTTTGCCGGTGTTCTTGCCGATCCCGCGCCCCAGCCCGTGCTCATTCCGGGTCATAAATACAGTAATTGGCAATTAATAAGCATTCCACTCCGGGCTGAAGGATGGATTGTGGCGGAGTCAAGCGTTTCGAGCAAGATCTTTCACGCTTTATTAAATATCTACGCACCCCCCCCCATAACCCCGGGCAGATTTGGGGAGGCAAAACCCAACCCTGCGCGGAAATAAATTTTTTTTTTTTAAAAACCCCAAACGCGGAGACAAAAGCGGAGGCACCCGCGCTACCAGCCCCGCGAAACGCAGCCTCGTTTGCGGGGTGGGGTTTTTTTTTTGTTTGTTTTTTTGGTTTTTTTAAATTATTATTTTTTGAAGGGGGGAAAAAAAACCCCACCCAACCCCAAGCTCACCCCAAGCCCAACCCCAGCCTCCATTGTGTGCGCGGGGTGCGGGCGGGGAAGCGGCGGGCACGCCCCGGGAGGGAGCCGCGCTGCGCTGCTCGTTTGCGCGGAGTTTGCGCGGCTTTTTTGTGTGTCGGGGGGGTGTTTCTTGCGCGGGGCGCGCAGGGCTCGGCCCGGGGGGGGGTGTGCGCGTGTGAAATGTTGGGGTTTGATGACATCACGAGGCCGGAGTGGCCCAATCAGCTGGCGGGTGGCGGGGAGGGCTCCGCACCGGGGACCGGCCCGACCCGCGACCGCTCGGTGCCGGGGGCTCAGCCCCGGGATCGCGTCCCGGCCCGGTGGGGCTCAGCCCCGGCTCGGCTCAGCTCCGCTCCGCCGGGACCTGCCGTCCGGGGTTGTGGACTCGGCTCCGGTGCGGCGGAGGCTGGGTCCCGACTCCCGTCCCGCCGGGGGCTCCCCCCTCCCGGTTCCGCCTCGGTGCTATTTCGGTGCCGCCGCTCCCGGAGCGTGGGCCGGGCTATTTATAGCGAGCGGCTCCCGCCGCCGCCGCCGCCGCCGCCGCCCCCCGGTCCAGCCCCCCCCGCCCGCAGCCCAGACAGGAGGCAGGAGACGGCACAGCTCGGGGGTCTTTACTGCAGAGACTCGCCGGAGCCCCCCACAGCTGCCCGGGCAGGGGCGGGCGGCAGCGGGTGCGGGGTGCCCACACCGGGAAAGGGGGTCCCGGGGCTCGGCCGGGGGGACCCGCCAGCCCCGGTTCTCCAGCCCGTGTTCCGGGAACGCCGCGCTCAGAGGGTGCTGCTGCTGCTGCCTCTCAGTCCCACGCCTCGCACAAACTGCTCCAGGAGGCCGCCGATGGCCCCCGAGGGGCTGGGGGGCACGGCCTTCAGCCCGATGGTCTGGCTGTAGCAGGCCAGGAAGGCTGAGCGCACTTCTTCCAGCCGGGACTCGCGGTCGCTCGCCGACACCAGCCTAGGAGAGAGAAGGGGAGGTCAGTGCCTGCGGCCCTTCCGCTCTCCAGCCCAGCTCCCACTCCTGGCATGGGGCAGGAGGCTGGCAGCAAGGCTGGGGCTTTGTGCATGGTGCCAGCGGGGCTCAGGAGGCTCCGGTGGCCAAGGCAGTGACAGCCCCAAAAGGCTCCAGCTACAGCTGGTGCTACTACCTCCTTGCCCAGCCCAGCCCAGCCCAACCCAACCCACCCCAATGCTCTCCCAGGGAGCTCTCAGCTGCTGCAGCCTCCTGCTCTCCCCTCCTTCACCCTCCCAGTGTTTCCCACCACCACGGTGCTTATGAGGCCGTGGTTCACACGGAAAGTGCTGCCTTCGCCAAGTGGGTGCTGGCTGACATCAGCCCCAGCGCTGGCTCCCTGCCTTCCTCGCACCATGGAGCCTGGCCACACGTGCCACGTCCGGACAGTTGCTTCCAACCTATTTGCGACCATCCCTCGCTTCCCCTGGCCCCAGCCTCTGGTGCTTGTGCCAGCACAGACAGCTTTGGGGAAGCAGGGACAAGAGGGGGCAGACAAGGTGACAAAAGCCCCAAGGAGCGCTCCAGCCGTGGAAAGAGGAGAGCCGAGCGGCGTGTTACTTCTGCTCCCTGGCACGGCTGCTCCAGGGCTGCCTGCAGAGTAGGGCACGCCTTCCCCCGGGACCTACCCTCTTCTCCAGCTGATCCACGCACCTGCTTAGGGCAGGGGGAGAGAGCAGAGGGGAGGCAGCATGTCAGCCGAGGGAAAGCAATATTTCAGCCGAGGGAGCAGGGGAAAGCAAGATGAGGGTTCAGAGGCAGCTCTGGCCTGAAAGGGTCTCTGCCGCAGAGCCTCTGTGACGTGCGGGTGGTTCCCAGAGAGAGTAAGACATTCCTCAAAGGTCACCACAAGGGCACAGCGCAAACCTTCCCCATAAAAAATTCTCTTTAATCTCTCCAGCGCCTGGGCTGGCTATAAATTGGCACAGCTCATTTGAATGGAAGTGTTAACCACCCACAGCCAACAGCTTCGGTCCGGAAACAGCAGCAAGAGGATATGGTGGGAGGCCTATAAACAGCAAGTGATGCTGAGGCAGCCAATCGGGCCGCTGTTTACGGTGCCCGACAATAAAGAGAAGCCAGAGAGCAAAGGAAAAAGGCAACATACCTAAACACATTAAAAAGATGCTTTTTGGCAACCTAATGAAGACGTGGAACTCGCAAACCTGCGAGCATTAAAAATAAGCTACATGAAAGCAGGACTTACGTGCACCCGAGTGCAGTGATGTTACACATGGCATGCAGAGGTAAGCGAGGGTGTGCAGCATTTGGGTCCCGCGTCTTCTGGCTCTCACACCTCTTCACAGGGCAAATTTTGTGTTCAGACTCTTGAGTTTCTTTCGCGGAGTGAGAGCCACAGGGTCAAGCGGCCAGCCACTGCCCGGCACCGAGCCCTGCAGGCTGGCTGCGCCGTTTCACTCCAAGCAGTTCAAGCTGGGAGGCAGGTCGCGCTTCCCTGCCAAACCCTCGGCACTCTGCCCCGCCACACTTCCTACGGCCTGCCCGCTCCTCTGCAGCTTGGGGTGCGGGATGAGAGGAGGCTGTCAAAGACCCAGCTCAAAGTAAGCCCTGACAAACCCCACACAAGCACAAGAAGTAGGCTGTGAAAAGCGTACCTTCATCGAGCTGCTGCCAGCTGAGATGTAAAGTGGGAACGTAAATGGAATTTAATTTTCCAAAAACTCATACTGTGCTGCGAAAAACTGGGATAAAACCACAATGGGCTCCTAAGCAAACAGAGCTGATGCAGAGCAGCGAGAAAGTGGAGGCCCTGAGTTAAGCTCAACACAACGTCCTTGGGAACTCTTTATCCTTTCCACACAGCACCTGGTCCCAGTACTCACAGTCGAGTGGTCCCCAGCCCCGAGCACCCCACAACTCCAGTGAAGAGCTGACAGGTCAGAGCACTTGCAGCATCTGCTGCACACCCAAGGGAGAAGCACCACTGCTGCTCCCCTCCCTCTGAACCTGGCTGTCCCAAGCAGCCGGACTCCAAACCACAGGAGCCTACGGTCTCAGCACAGGCAGATCCAGAGCTCAGCTTCAATTCACGTTTCTCTACTGAATTCCCCATTCTGATGTTAGATCCAACTCCAAGGGCAGCAACAACTCGCTGGAGATCAGCAGCCACCAAATGCAGCCAGATTCAGGGCACAGTAAAGCAGTCACTAATTCAGATGCCCATCCTTCAGTCCCTTCTGCTCCCTCACCCATCTCCAAACACCTGTAGGCGCAGCTCAGCATGTCCTCGTGAAGGGAAAGCAAATCCCGGCCAGGCCACATCCATTTTTGATCTGCCAATTCATGGGTCTTGTAGCTTCACCACAACTCAGGGGCAGCTGCTCCACTCTGCTCAGTGCCACAGCACACAGCTACATGAGAAGGCGAGCCAGGGCAGCTGGCCTGTCTCACAGGAGACACTGGTTCTCACGTCGCTTGCCCTCTGCTTCCAAAGCACGCACGCAGATGTCTGTAAGGGACCGCAAGTGTTTGGCAGCACAGCTCCAGCACAGCTCGCTAGCAGCAGCCCCTTATCTGCCATTTCAGTTCCTTGCATGAGAGTCTGCAGCCTGAAGGCACAAGCCAAGGTTTGCCTCTAACAGCAATTAAAGTGCATCTCCTGTCTTTCAAGCTTCCACAGAGGTGGCTTTCTGTTTGGGGAGGAACATTTGCCTCCCAGCCATTTCACATGGCAGGATGAAGGGTTTTTGCTGCTCTGCGCTGGCCACACACGCCATTCGCAAATGATGCTGCGCGTGGTCAGACAAAATTGGGACGACAGGAGGAAAGCCCCTCTCTTACTGCAGCAAGGATCTGATCACAGTGGAGATGAGCAACATCCAAAAGCAAGAAAATCTGGGTTATCAGTCCTGTCCTGACAAGCATGCATCCTCAAACACACTCAATTATGCCCAAATTCAGCATCTTCAGAGAAGAGAGGAAAGCCTCTTCTTCCTACAGAAAGCAAAGTGCCCCCTGGTCACTAGGCAGAGAAAATGCTGTTTCCTTTCTGAGTTTGGCATGAGCAAAGAGCGCTCCGTGACTGAATTTGCAGACGGAAAGCATCAAGGCAGGAAAGATGGGACAGTTCGTTAAGAGCTCGCAGGCTTCTTCGAAAGTGTCAGGGTGAAAAAGTTCCAGCGCTCACAGCCAGCTGAGAGACCCAAGGAGAGATCTTGCGTTTGAGACACTTACAGGCAACTGCTAGGGAACTCATCCGGGAAGCTGCAAGGGAGAGAGGCGTCTGCACTCAGGATTGCCTGCTCCCGAATACTGCCACACCCTGTCACCATCTGCCAGCTGCCAAAGTCTGTGGAAACGGAAGATCCGGGCAGAGAAGGGTCCGCCGATCTGGGGCAGAGAGAGAGGGAGACCGCGCGATCAGTCAGGTCATTCAACCACATGCCTTTCGGTAACGCTGGTGCCAGGGACCTGCCGGGCTGACCGCCAGCAGGGCCTGTGCCAGCGGCTTTGACACTCGGGTACCAGGGTGCCACATGCAGCTCTGGCTGGGCTCCAGGCCAAGCCTTTCCTGTGAAAGCGCGGGGAGAGCCAAGCTGGCTGTGGCCAACAAAGCAGCAGGAGCGCACTGGGAGCTGGACAGGACAGAGCCAGCAAGAAGCAGATGGCCATGCAGAACGGTGAAACCCACTAGAGAGACGCAACAGCACGTCCTGCCTCAAATCTCTCACAGATGCAGATGTTGTGCCGTATGAGGGACATCCTCCTGTTGTAGCTGTTAGCACATCCCAGGGCAGTGGCAAGGCCTGACTGAGAATCAAGGTTGTGACTTGGTTAGTGCTGAGAAAGAATTAAAGATTCTTGGTCCGGCAGGTGTTAGAAAGCCGATCACTCCCGAGGCATGAGCATCAGATCTGAACGGAGCCAGGCACTGCTTAAGATGTCCCCAGGGTAGCCTCTGCCCACCCAGGAATCTGAAGATCTTTTTAATTCATGTGTTAGAAGAATGGACTGCACCAGAAACCAGGTAGCAAAACATCTTTAGGACAGGAAAAACGGCCACGGGAGGATAATGGTTTGATATATGCAACCTCCCACCAGGAAAGGAGGAAGCATGTAATCTGGTAAGCGAATCTGAGGAGTCCCTCCAAAATCTCAGGGAAGAGAGCACAATCACTTGAGACGAACCCAGAGCTCTTGGCTTCCAGGGAACAAGCAATTACTGTGCCCCACTGCACAGCAGAGTGTACATAGCTGGAAGCACAGCCTGTGGCAGAGCTACTCAATTACACACTACCCAGATCTTCTAGATAATTTATCTGGGATCTGCTGGGCAGATAGCAGTGCACCAGCTCCAGCTCTGCTGGGCCAGGTACTTGCACACTGTCTTCACAGCTAAGAATAGCCGTGGCGCACTGCAGCTGCTCCCCAAGAGACCAGGAGAACAGCTAGAAAGACAGGACTTCCCACAGCAAGAAGGACCTCAGTGAGACTGGAAGGCAAGGGTAGCGAGAGATGCACAGCAGGAAACCCACTTGCAATCTCCATCTAATTCCAAGCCTGCCGCTTAACTAGTTTGATCAATACGGCCAAGTTTGAGGAGTCTGAAACATGGTCCCGAGCTGGCTGCACAAGTGGAGAAGGAGAAGTCCCACAGCTCCTCGCATGCCAGCTTCCCATCACAGGGCTGACACTCCCACAGCTGCAGTTTGGGGCTCACATCACTGTCTGGAAGTTCAGGCGCTGGAAGGGCATCACAGGAGGAAATTGGAAGAGCAGAGCTTCACCTGGCTAGCACCGCTCTTTGGCTGCTCCATGAGCTGAGGAGTGAGATTCAGAGTACTGGGAGAACCTTTCTTGCGAAAAGGTGTTTTTCCTAGAGCATGTCACACTGCAGTAAGACCGAGGGCGTTTCATTGAAAGCAGAACTGCAGCATACACTCTTAGAAAGACCTTCTTGAGACCTGGGATGCCAGGAATTCATAAGGGAAAGGGGAGCAGCTGTTCAGTGACCCCCTTCCCTGCCTTTGGAAGATAAAGCCAAGCACGAAGGAGGAGAGCAGGCAGAGTGTTTGGGCCCAGAGCATGGCACCATGCTGGATGCACAGTGGGAACAGTGCAGGAAGCCAAGGAGAGGCACACAGGAGCACTGCTTCAGTGCAGAGCGAAGAGGAGGATCTCACCTCCCTGAGAGCACAGCACAGCCAGACAGGAAAAACAGGAGTGTCACATGCAGTGACAAGAATTTGAGCTAAAGCAGAAAAGAAGTCCATAGGCCATGGGCTTGGGCTGAAAGTAAATAGGGACATGATTCTGTCAGAAAAGTAATGAGCTTCTGAACAGAGGATAGGGTTGGGACCAAGCCTGGATGGCAGAGGAGGTCTTGGGCTACAGCAGGATCTCCAGGTGAATGTGAAGAAAACTGAGCAGAGCTCTGCAGTTCTCACAAAGGGAGAGCCATATTAGAAGCCTGCCTAGGAGACTGTGGTCATGTGGCAAGCAAAGGAGTAAGACATGCTCCAGCGCCCCATGGACAGCAGAAATGTCCCGCTGCCCAGGTATCATCAACCACTCTGGTCAGGTAAGTCTGTGCTGAAGAAGGTGAGCAGAAAATTCTTTCCTGTTTTGTGTATGTGGCCTCAGCTTCCAGCTGCTAGTCACCGTCCATGGTTATCAGCCAACATTAGACTGATCTTACACCACCTCTTGAAGGTAGATCAAGTCACCTCTTGAATCCTTTCTTGGATAGGCTGATAAAAGCATCGTACCTCCCGCAAGAGTGACTCTTGGTGGCTCTCTAGCTCTCTAACCCTTCCTGGGGTCTCCAACCCTGTCAAGTAGCTGCCTGACAAACTTAGTCAGGTTACATCTAACCTAACACAGGAGTCTAGGAGTTCAAGGCAGCCAATTTTGTGTCTTATCTGCAGGCAGCAGAGTAAACATTTGTCAATTAATTGAATAAACTGATTGACACTGCAATGAGTCCAGGTCATCTCTCTCCTGGCTTAGGCATCTGAGCCTAGCCAGCAGAGCTAAGGTACCACAGCAGACTTTCTCCTCTATCCCCAACACCTTCTCAAGGGAGGCTCCTGAGGAAGTGTCACAATCAACAAGCATCTTGAAGAGCCTTGAGAGAAAGCTGGGGCAAGTCTGGGTGAGACATGGCACGGGAAGTCTTGCGTTTGCACTGCATAGCCGCGCTTGGCTTGAGACCAAGACCAGATCTCTAGAGTGACTGTATCCCTGTGCAATCCAGACAATGCTAGAGCTAAAAGCCTTCCCTGTTATTTCTACCCCTGAAGTCTCCTTGGGAAGTCTTGCTGCAGAGTCACAAAAAAGGCTTCAGTAAGGCCCCCAGAGCAAGTTGGGGCTGCTGGGACACCAGGACCAGTCCTCAAGCCTCTATGAATGACAGGTTTGCAAGACATTACAGCCATGCCAGAGGCTGGCTAGCTGTAAGGGCAGTGCGGAAGGTCTTGGGAAGCAGCCGATGACAAGAGCAAAGCTGACGTGGTTAGGGGAGATGAGATACAGCAAGTCTTCAACTCTCTGTCTCTACCACAGACATCTAATGGCAGACAGAAAGAGAATGAAAGTGAGCTTCACACACCCACCTCTTCAGGTCCACGAGTGGGAAGAAACTCCCTCAAAAGTGCAAGATTAACAAAATTAGACTAGCAAACCAGAGATGAGCTGCAAGCTGTTCCTTCACACAAGGAAGGACCTCTAGCAGGCCGTAACTGGCAACTCCTAGCCTGGAATGGTTCCTTTTAATTAGGTCAGTGTTTCCCATGCAACATGCTGCACAAGATAGAGTATTTCAGTGCACATGGACACTTGCCTACCAGAGGAGAGCCAACACCGGAGGCAGAGCGGCAGTCAGGGATCCTTCTCTTTCTTAATACGTAACTGAGAGGAGTGCCAGTGCCCACAGCTAGGCTCCTGTCCCACCCCGTGCAGCCCCCGCTCACCCCACTACACACCCAGGACTGCTGGGGAAGCAGCTCAATTGCCAGCACACGCTCTGTGCCTTGAACTGCGATGTTAAGTAGGTACCATACGCACAGGAAGACTGTGGCAACCGGGAGTAAAGGGCAGTCCTCCCCACCTTTGCGTGGGAAATGTTGGCAAGGAGTACTTGGCAGAGAGCTGTGCTGAGAGCCCTGGCTGAATCTCAGGCAGCTCTCTACAGGCTGCGTTAGTGCCGTAACAGCCTGAGCAGCCAGTCCAACGTGAGCACGTTTTCGATTGCAGCACAGTCACGTGCCAGCCAGCAAGCCCATTTTGTGGCATAGTCACACAATAATTCCAGAAAACATTCCTGTAAACAATTCCTGTCCTGCTGTGGTCACTATCCCAAGTTGTCACACCACGGATATAGTTTCCAAACCAGGCAGCTGTAAGGAGCAAGACACATAGCGTGCATGCAGTCACTGCTACCAGCAAACCACCCAAAGCCCAGGGACAGCAGCTTCCCTGTCCCTCTCCACACTCCCTCCAGACCCACAGCCGAGCTGGCTGCAGCCCTTTCAGTAAAGGAGCTCTCTGGCCACAGCAGATCCTGCACTGTTTAATTCCTGCAGATCTCAACTCTTCAGATCAAAGTACTCTGGGTTTTGTTTAATTGACTTAGCAAAAGCACATTCAGCCAAAGATTATCCAGCTGCTAATCCACATTAGTGCGACATACACACGCTCAATCCTCGACACAGATATGGGGATTTTCTGCAGTGTCATGGGACATGTAGACTATTAGTGACAAATGCAAACACAGAACATGGCTTGCAAGCTGCTACCCGCTTGCACACAGGGAGTTTGATTCAAGGCATGCTGTTTGCCATACTCAGAGCTCTTTGTGGAACAAGCAGCACCTTGTCCTACTCTGCAAATACTCTGTGCATTATCTTTGCGCATGTTTTCCTTCAGCAGATGTGATCCTACCACCGCACTAGGATTAGCGAGAAAGACTGCTGGGAATTTGCCTTTGTAATGCTTTGAGTAACAAGAACCATCCTGGGATTTACAGGTACTCAGGACCTCCCGATCAGAGCAAGACTCCAAAGATGGGTTGGTGACAGCTTGCTGACATGGCCTGGCCACAAGCAGGGCTTGGCTCCCACCAGCTAACTTGGTGTTTGTGACTCCTTCCTTTAGGACACCCCAGTTCCCCTGCCAGTCCTTGCTCGTCTGTCTCTGCTGCTTGCCTTCCCATTCCCTTCGGAGCTCCCCTGCTTGCCAGCACCAGCACTGGGCTGTTCACGTGAGCTACCTGAAGGGTGCCTGCTGGCATTTTACAAGCAACCATTTTCCCCCAACTGCTGCTGCAGTGGTTAAGTGTTTTGTTGCTATGGCCACACAACCAGAGGATTAAGAAGTCAAGTACAGTAGTTTCTTCATCTTAAGAGCCTTGGGTGTTAACCTGCCAGCAGCACTGGGGAGATAAAGGTATTTTTGGTATCCTGATCAGTATCTGTGCTCCAGCCTTTCCATCCCACCATTTTTCAGGGGGTGAAGGGATAGAATTTACCTGTTCCTTCTATCACAGATACACTCCTTCTCTACCCAAAACGGGACTTATCCTTTCCTTCAGAATAGAAAATGATGGCTGAAGGTACTGTGATATCCATTACCTGCACGGAACCCACCAGACAAATTCAAACTAACATGGTCCAAGTAGGGAGACCGAAGCCAAGTGCAGCGACATAACCCCTTTCTCTGGAGAAAACATACTATGTTCAGGCCCCCAAAAGTGCAAGCCATGTTGGCGTCTGACAGGACAACGCATTGCTCAATCTGTCAGCTAGCAGAGCTGTTAGCAGTGTCACCCTGGGGAAGGCAGGCAGGGCACAGTTTGACTGATCTGGCAATGGACTGGGAGGCAAAGGAGCAACAATACACAGAAGAGTCGGCTTGAAAGAGAAGCTCAGTTCAGCCGTTGCCTTGACAATTCCACCCACTCCCTGCGTGGTCTCTGGGTTCATTTCCTCCAGCCTGCACATGGAGAAGAGCAGGGCAAACCCAGGTGGCACCGGAGATGGAGAGCATACAGGTGTAGAGCTTCCACGCAGCATGGGTGTAGCAGGCTAACCATCTCTGTGTGCAGTTGATTGTACCACTTTGGCTTCACAACTGATTCCCTTCTCCTGCCCCCTTGGTTCCAGCCCATTTGCAAGGCATTTGCTCTCCTTTTGCTCCCCATTCCTCTCTTGTATACCTTTTTCTAGCCCAGCCCTTCACAATGCCTTGTTCACAATAGTTAACAGGATTGTGAGCAGACTGGTGCAACCGTGCTCTGCTGAAGGGTTAGTAAAGGCTTTGTGCCAGGGTAGAAGCAATCATAAAGGTCAGAAATATGTTTATACTGGAATTCACTGAATGTTTATCTCTTAAAATGACAGAATACTGCAACTCCTTCCCAGGGATATTTATTGGGCATGGAGAAAAGCTATCCACAGGGACTCTGACCTGGAAGTACCAAGCTTCCCCACCCTGCCTGCTGGCTGCCTCACACCCCGGGGTGCCAGTTCTGAACACCTGACACCGACAAGCACTAAGCTTATGGACACCTCATCCAGACACAGGCAGAGGGAAGAGAATTGCTGACTTTACCAACTGCAAGCCCCTGCATGCAAATCCCAGCCAGAGACTGTGTGTTCAGCCCCTTCCTCTGGTACTCCCTCTGCCTACTCTGTTTCTCCACGCCATTCTTGCAGAGCAGAGTCTGGCTGAAGCATTATGAACTGCTTCTTCCCCAGCAAGCTCGCTACCAGCCCAGTGCTGAGTGGCCTGTCAGGTCTTGGGAATGACATGAGACCAGACACAGGGGAATCGCAGCACTGCCGTCATGAACAGCAGCCCCCAAGACAAGCTCTTTTCTCTCCAGTATTTTCCTCTCTTGAGGGATTTGTTTCATCTTACAGAGAATGTAGAGGTGATCCCCAGCACCAACTCAAACCCATTCTATTGATCTCCTTCCCCAGGGAGAACAGTTAGCATCATTTATGAAAACAGTCAGCCAGTGATTTTTCTCTGGAATCGAGAAGCTTGGTAAGAAAGTCTTATAAATTTTCCATGCTTTACTTGTTTGTAATTTTATTTTCCATGTAATGAGAGAATACTAAAATTTGGCTGGTGGCTGTTTTTGAAGGGAATCACTAGAAAAAGACTCATTGGAAAACCTGCAGAGACTACACAAGTGTTTGATGCTGTTAACAGCAACCTCTTATCTAAGAGCCTCTTTATCCCCTGTCGGCCTCAACACATGGTGTCTGCTCCGCAGGCTCTGTTCTTTCTTCCCTAGCCCAGCTCACCGCTCAACTTTGCCCTTCCGCAGCATCAGACTCCAGAAGGGTGCCAGAATATCCTTTGTTATGGCATGAGCTTGGGCTTGGATCCAGGGTCCCCATTCCCCGGCTGCCCAGTGGGAACACACTGCCTTCTGGGTGAAATCCTTTGTGCTGGCACAGTGCTCGCAGCTTGCTCCCAGCAGATTCTACCTCTGCTTGCCACCAGCACCCACAGTGTTTTCCACCCTGCAGTGGCAGAAAGGTCAGCAGGTGGAGAAGGGGACAGGACAGATGCAGAGTGAGGTCTGCTTGGTTTGAAAGGCTTCCTCCCCGACACAATACAGCCATTCCAAACCCCCGCGGATGCATTTGACAGAGAAAGTGCTGTGAGCTCCAAGCATGCAGGATGCAGAGATGCCAGAGCTGTGGAGCAGAGGCATGCGCTGAGGACAGGCTGAATAGACACCCAGCTGTTATCGGCACCGTTCCTCACTCCTCTAAATGGGCCAAAGCAAGAGTTTGTGTGTTTAATGGCCAGCATTTCACACAAGGTCAGGCTAGAGAGGAACAGGCCTCCTGATGCTCATTTGTAGGTACAAATACATGTGCTCCAGGGTCCTGAGAGCCACACAGGTGCAGCCCTGCACTCCCTTCATCAGACACTCTCTTTGCTGAGAAGTGCTCTACTCCATCCCATCTCACCTGGATCTGGGCACTTCCAGTGGGCTGCTTCCAATCCTCAGGAAGTTATCAGAATGGGTTGATGAGGAGGAGCTGGAGGACTTGACTTCGACCATCCCTGTGGAAGGTAGCCTGTCTTCAGACTGCTGTGCCCTGCTCCAGAGCACGGCTTGTGGTGATGATGCACAGCTCTTCCTCCTGCAGGATGGAGGACTTGGTGAGAAAGCTTTCCCATGTACTCCAACTAGGAAGCCTTTCTACAACAAGGAGGATTCTACCCCAGCAGCTACAAGCTCCTCTTCCCACTGAACCTGCCCTCCTCCCATGAGTCACGGGTAACTGCTCAGTGATGGGGGTACATTGAGCACAACCCATCTCAGCCCGTTCTTTTATAGATCACCATCCACGTGACCTGGAAATCAGAGATGGGAGAATGCCTCAGCCCACACACATACAGCAATTGCTTTGTTTAGTCTAGCTGTAAAAATGCCTCAAGCAAGGGGCCTCCCAGCAGGGAAAGACCATTTCAATCTGCTCCAACTTTACAGAGTGTATTAGCCGAGGGGCTCAGCCCAGGTGGGTGTTTGTGTGCACTGATCAGAGTGACTGGGACGCATCATCGGTGTTATTTTCCCTGTAGTGATTCCCTTCAGGCACCACTGACCACACTTGTGACCATGTGCTCAGAGATGACAGTCACTCCAGATGCAGGTGCATTTCAGTCCTCTCCCTGTCTGTGCTGAGCGCGTGGAACTGCTGTAGCTTCTCTTCTAGCCAACACACTCAGACTCGGGCGTGATTCACTGTCCACTGCTGCATCAGGCCTTAGCTCACAGAACCACCCAGCTACATGCCAAACAGGCACACATATCTGGGACTAATCCACATCACTGCTGCTCCACATTCAGATTTTCTTTCTTACGTCAGTTTTGTTTTCTGGAAAAGTCCCAAGAATTTTTCCCGTTCCAAAACCACATCAAATTGGACAAAGACCTCCCTATGTACACAAGTAAAAAAAAGGAAAAGTCTAAAGCAAACTCAAGGAGAAAAGATGCTGTTCTTTCTGGAAGGGCATCTCAGCTTTGACAGAGATCCCAAGCACTGCCAGCAAGCGCAGCTAAAGACAGGCTCATTGTACAGTGGAAAGCACGATATCCTCTCATCATTTCTTGAAGCGTGTCCACCCTCAAACATCACACCACAGCCTCTCTCAAGCATTATTCATCTCATGTTATCATAGCTGCCAACATCTCCAAGCACAGGCTGCAGAAACAGGCTTGTACAGCTAAAAACCAAATGCCTCTCCCTGCAAGGAGACCTTGAGGCCACCTGTTTTCAGGTTAACACAATGAAGCACATCCCCTCCTCTCCCTGCTCATACTACGCACAGCACAGCTCCCGCAGCTTGTAGCAAGCCTTACCTGTTCTCCAGACTACACAGCCACAAGAGCCTGCAGCAAGACACCCACAGCCAGTCCCCTCACTAAGCACTCATGGCAAGGCTCACAGCCTCCCCTTCCCCACGCTCGTGCCCACACCATGGGGACAAACCATCCCCGTGGTAGCAGCAGCGAGCCCCAACACAGCCTGATGTCTCCAACAGGAATGAAAGCAAACCAGAGCTAGAAAACACGTCACAAAATAAAGCCTTGATCCACACAGGTGCAGCAGGTCTCTTCCAGCACGCTCTGGCCACTTCCCATCTTGTGAAAATCATGTGTAGGTTTTGTGCTGCAGGACCTAATCTGTATATCCTGAGCACTCAGAGCAACATAGATGCTTCCACTTTCACGACCCTGCAGCCAGGCAAGAGGAAAGTTGTTCTCCACTTGCTGCTGTCACTTTGCTGTGGAAAGGTAAGTTCTGTGTGTCAGAGGACTCTGCACTGCTCACTTGGCAAATGCAGTTTGGGACTCTCCATCTCCATTTTGTGGTTCCGCAGGAAGATTCTCCCTTCCCCTCTTCAGCATTTTATAAATTGAATCACAATGTGCTTTAGAAAGGCTGCTGCCACTAGCATGGCTACAGGCTCAGTCCCGGAAGACTTCCAGCTGCCTCCAGTGCAACCCAGATTTAATTTAAAATAACTGCAATATAAAATAGCATCTTCTCATGTGCTGAGGGAGAGGAGAGAAAAATTAAACTAAGAGGGGCAACCCCACAGCAAGGTTCTGAATCCCCAAACAGAACCAGAAACTTCAGAAGCAAGCACAACGCCCGTCCCAGTGCAGCCACGCACCTTCCTCAGCCCCCACTTCCAGCCAGCCACCTGCGTCCCCACGAAGAGTCCTGTAGGACCCTATCAACAGTGAGCCCCAAGAATCTCACGTTCTCCCTTAGAAGTATCTCTAAGGAGTGCTGCAGGCAGCAACCTGCTTTCAGCTCACACACCTCATGCTGTTAGGGGGGCTAATGTTTAGAGGGGATTCTTGACCACCCAGCCCACCTAACACTCACTGCAGACACTCCTCTGTATATTCTCTTCCATAAACTGACTAAGCTTCACTTTAGGACAGCTAAACTGTCTCCACTTTTCCCTGAGGGGGCTGCTGCCAAATGTAATTTTTCTAGTAGTTTGGAACCATCTTTTTTAAAGTAACGAAATTCTTTCTGGATGAAGTTTAGCAGTGAAACTAGTGAAAATAAAACAAAGCTGCTTTAACATGGGGTGGTCTCCCATTTTTGGTGCAGAAGCCCTATAGCACAAGTTGCAGCAAAGCCTCCGACAGCCAAATTCCTCCCTCCACTGTAAGGAACCCATGCCATAGAGACCTGGAGGGTGAGGGACTTCAAAAATATCTTTCCTACTGTCCTCAGAGCCTGTTCCTTTGACTCTGCAGCCCACTGAGTGGTTATCTCCTCACCATGCTGCTTGAGCCTGTGCTCCTGCTGGCATCAGCTCCACTGCTTCATAGGTGAAGCTCCCAGCTGCTCCAGGGGAACTTTCCATCCCCAGGGAGAAGTCGCTGCTCAGACTTGTGGTGCTGCCTCGGTCTCTCTGCTCTAGAGAAAAAAAAAAAACAGAGCTACCTGAAGATCAGCTTGGTCTCATTCACTTTCTCTTCCTTCAAGCAGCACAATTCCCACATGCCCTGGGGCTGTGTTCGTGCGAGGCCCCGAGGGAAGCATACCCATTTGTAGTCACCTTGATGCTGGGAACCCAAGCCCTCAAACCATCAACCATTACCAGCACCCAGGGGTGCTGACACTGGGCAGCAGCACTCACTGAGCATGCAGATCTCTTCCAGGGTGAAGCCAGGTGGCAAACTCTTCCTCCTGGGCAAGGAAAGACAAAGTTACCTCAGGCACGCTTCAGGGCAGCGTGGAGGCTGGCCATTGCCAGATCTCTGTAGCACACCGTGGATCAGAGCAGTGGGGAGCTGGCTGTGCAGGGGCAGAGGGGAGGGGATGGGGCCCCTGTGCCGTATCCAACTCTCCCAACAGTCCCAGCCCCACACACCCTGCGCTTTGGGAGGGTGGCAACAGGCTGCTGGCAGACCTGCTTACTCAGAGCCTCCAGGGTGGGCTTTGTTTCTTTCTGCCCATTCTGAAATAAGAAGGGTTTAGCGGTTTGTTAAAAACCAGCCACCCGCTCTGCCCAGCAGCGCCTGACTTGCTGCACAGCCTGCTCGAGCCAGAGCACACCGCTCTGGGTTCATCCGTGCTAAAGCAGCCACGGACAGTCATTAAGCAGAGAGCACATTTCAGCATGGACAGTTTTTCAGAGCACAACGTGGCACCTCACAAGCCTCGGCCCCATTTTGCAGCCTTCAGAGTGCAGAATAAATTAAAGAAAACTGGGCCAGGACACCAGGGCTTCCATCTCCCCAAAGAAATAGCACTAACAAGCTCCCTGGCTCTGCAGCCCAAGCAGCAGCAGGCACAGGCTCCTTACCTCTGCGACTTCACAGCAGAGAACTCCTCAGAGGTGATGTGCTTCAGAAAATTGAAGCAGAAAAAGAAAATCTGAGCAAAGGGAGAGAGAAGAATGGTTCAGGAATGAACCTGAGGCTCCATGCAGCCTCTTATCGTGGTAGGGAGGTGCTGGCAGGAAGGAGATAGCAAGAAGTCTGCAGCTACTAGCCTCCAATGTGCCATGGGCTGCCACCATCACATCCTGGACCTTCTCTACGTCAAACAGACCCTCTGTTCTCTGCCACAGGGAGGCCCAGAACGGAAGGTGTACAACAAGTCTCCTTATCAATGCCTTGCACACATGCCACACACACAGAGCAGGTACTGACGCCATCAGTGCAGAACGTCAAAGAGATGGCCCCCAGCAGCTGCTTACAAACCCAGGTAAGCAGCAAACCCACCAGGACTAGCCGGAATAGAGCCGCATGCTCCGCCTCAGCACCACAGCTGTATCACACCTGGAAGCATGTGGCACCTGCACAATCCGCGGTCCCAAGCGCGTGCCCTGCCACATACCCGTCTGCTCTGCGGCATTCACTGCGCTGTGCCTCTGGCACCTCATCGACCTGCACGGAGCTGAGCCCTTCCCCTCCATCAGCAGGGAGCAGGCTCAAGACAAGCCATGACCCCTCCTGTGGCAGCTCCTTGGCCAGGCAGGCACCTGAGCAGAGCTGCCAGGGTCGAGCCAGGAGAGCTCTAGTACAGAAAGGAATGGGAGGAACAATACCAATACAGAAGCCCTGGGCCTCTGAAACATGGAAAATAGGCCAGGGTCCCGGCTCTGCTATTGAGCAGCAGGGGATTCCCTAGTGAGGTGAGAGTCTGAGGAGCAGTGGATTAGCAACAGGGTTAGATACACTCCCCACTTCTTGATTTCTATCCAGAAATGATACTGTAAGGTACTGCAACTAGTCAGAGCAATCATTTTTTGCTGTTAAACAGTGAAAAATTTGAAGATAATTAATTCCGCTAATCTTAACTGCCTCCCAGACCCATCTGTGCACTCACAGGTACACGATGGAACCAGCACAAGCTGCTGCATGAGCCTGTGATGCCAGGCAAGCCACATGCAGCACCCAGGCAGGAGGGCTGGCACTCAGGACAAGCACACAAGACTGTACAGCTTTGCTTCCATGCTCCCAGGAGTCACACGCCTTAAGCATCCCTTCTCATTGCTAGGCTGAATAGCAAGTCCTAGCACCCTTTCTCTGGAGGCCTGACACAGCAGGGAGCTGGCAGGAGACACACACCAACCAAATGGTAGCCTGAGAGAAAAGCATTCCCACCCCTTATGCATCAGGAAGTGATGGGGCATGGCTCCTACCTCATATTTCCAGCACCTGAGCCATCTTTTCAGAGCCCAGCCAGACCACTGACGTTATCAGAAGCGGGCTGTGAACGCTGCTACTGTAAACAAGTACCCTGAGAACAAAAAGCAGCGTGCAGCCACTGCCCCTGGACACTCACCTCTTCTCCTTTGCTGAGTCGATCGACTAACATGTGCCTGGAAAGAGAGCAAGGGAGGCTCAGTCACGTGGTGGAAGCCAGAATCACCAGAAGAGCACAAGCTGTCAAGAACAGCTAGATGCCTGAGCCTCCAGGTAAAAAAAGGCATCAGCCTCTCTCCTCGTAGCTTAGTGGGAACTGCCCCAACAACCATCTTTGGTTGTGAGCAAACCCCAAAGATGATTCCCTGAAGGCTTCTCCCTTGCTGCGCAGGGATGCAGATGCAAGTTTAGTGTGCCTACCCAAAGAGAAACCAGTCATAGGCCACTGTCAGGTAGAGAATCTCAGATGGCTCCAGGGACGTGTGGATCAACCCATCCTGCAAAGCAAATGAGAAAAGCCTTCAGGCAGCAGCCCTGGGGATTTGGACTGGAGAATTAATGATCTTCTAAAAACTGTCATGGTTATCCAAGATGCCCAGCTTGCTCTACCTGCCCGTGATACCATGTCTGATGGCAGGACAGCACAGTAGGCTCCGCATCAAAGTCAATCCACACCCTCTCTGAAGCCAAGACAGTCAAAAGGAACATTAACTGCTCCACCACCACTTCCTGGTGACACAGTCACTCACTGTCCAAGCAACCAGCCCCAGAAGCAGAGCAGGTCAGCCAGGTACTCACAGCCCATAAGGAGAGGCGCAATAAGGAGATGAAGAGAGGAGTTCGATCCCAGCCGGATATACAGTGCACCAGGAGCCCGCTGTCATCTGCTCCAGGCAGGGGTAGGAAGAAGAAGGAAAAAAAAGGATGTTGTAACACAAGCATTGACTTTTCTTTATGGCAAATCTATAGAGACAAGCTATCCTGCATTCCCACAGCCCAGGCTCAAGATCAGAGCTCAGCCACCAAGCCAGAACATTTTGTCTTGAATACAGCAGCCAACAAACTGCTCAGAGTGTCCTGGGTTGTCAGCAGCCCCAGCTGATGTGCTGTCCTGGTCCTGACAGCTGCTCAGGACATGAAGTTACTAGGCATGAACATCACTTTGCTACGCAGAACATACACCTACCCAGCTGCAACCCACTATCACAATATATCACCGCATCAGAGAGAAACCTGCTCCAACCAAATGCTGTTTCAGTCTCATCAAGCTTCCTACTCGTACGCACTGATCAGAGGCAATAAGAGCAAGAGTCAACAAGCAGAGGAACAAAGGTTTCTTCTCTTCAGCTTTAAAATAGTGAAACATTAAGTAAAGTTTTCAGATATCCCTCCACCCCTGGGAAGAGAGAGTTTTCAAGGAATCAGCAAGTCCATCTCTAAGAGGGGAGCTGGAGCCCTGCAATCCTAGGACTATCACCCTGTTTTGAAGGGAGAGAAGCAAAGCAAAACTCTCTAAAGTGACTTTTCTCTACTGGGAACTGATCTACAGCAGCACGAATACTGTCAGCTGCTCTTCCAGAGACAGTGACTGCTCCAGTTAGACCACTGAGAACAAGGAGCGTGCCTTACCATCACTATTGATGATGGAGATCAGCAGCTTCAGGTAGTTCTGTGTCTGTTGTACAAGGTCCCAGCTCTGCAGAAAGAGAAATGTTGACAGTAAGGGTCTGTCCACAGCAAAAGGCTGCTCTGCAGTTCAAAGCCTGCCATGCTCTTAGCTTCTCTATCCAGAACAATAGCAATGCAGAAATAACCCCACTGCCGTTCCTCAGAGTGACAGACCTTCTCTGTGGTGCTCTAATCAATCCCCCCTCCTCTGCAAAAGGCACTCTGGGACAAGACACCAGGCAGGAAAAAATAAAATAAGCAAAAGGCCATCTCTGCTGTCTGCCTGGCTGGCACAGAACCTGCTTGCCTGCAGCCCCAAAGCTCCCAGCAGACCATGCTCAGAGGGACTACCGTGAGCCAGTGAACACCTGTGGAGCGCTGACCCAGTTCGGCAGCCCCCCTGCACACGTGCACTTTACCACATGGCTCAGCAGCCATGTCACAGCTCTGCATGGGATGCAAGTAGCATGATGGGATGAGCAGGCCAAGGTCAGCAGCCTGTTCCCATAAGCCAAGCGCTTTGCTCAAAACTCTCTGGCCCTTGTAAATGGCCCCAGCAGGCGGCCTGCAGAGAGCTGACCCCACTCCCAGCTTCTCCAGACAGGCACTGGGCTTCTGCAGTGACACCCAAGTAGCAGCAGCATCACAGAAGGGCTCTGAACTCAGAGACCTTCAGCACCACAAGAGATGGAGGTGAAAAACATCAGAACAAGCTCAAGTGTGTCACTCTTGACCACTGTGTTGTGCGAAGATGCAGGGAATTTCAGCGGTCTGATCAGAAGCAGAACTAGCCCAAGGAAAATAGGATAGTACTGCCAAGGAAAAGCCAAGGAGAGGGACACGTTTTGTTGTGACAGTGTTAGTGGAATAAGTGACATCCGACTGCCAGCAACAGAACACTTGCTGTGTGCTTGCACGCGTGCACGTGTGTGTGTAACCGCACTGAAGACTACCATCAAAGAACATACTGCTCTGCCATGAAGCCTGCACAGCAACAAAAGAGTAGGGAAATGAGGAACATACTCAGCCTGGGGCAGAAAAACACATACTTCCAAAGTCTTTTATCTGTCCAGCTCAAGCTGATCTTGTGCTTACGCCAGAAGGAATCATCTAATCATCCAGTCTGATCTGTACCACAGACCAGAAAGTTTTGTTCAGTTGCCCCAAATGCAGCCTGCAGCTTGCACTTGGCAACATCTCTGCCCAGAGAAGAACCTCAACTAGGGGTGACAGCTCATTGCTCCTTTGGCAGTATGTCTCAAGAGATCACCCTCAAAAATAACATGCAAGGCTGCTTTTGCTTATTTGAAGCTCTGATTTCACACTGCAGATATTGCTTCCTGTGTAGCTCTTTTTCCCCAGATAGAAGAGTGGTTTACAATTAGTATTTTCCACTGCAAACATACTTATACATTAATCAAGTCAACCCTCCATAACCTCTATGATTAGCTAAACAGACTGAGAACTTTAGCTTTAAGTGAAGCACCTTCTCCAGTCCTCAGATCATTTCTGCATCTATTTATTACACCCTCTTCAATTTTTAATATCCTTTTAAAAATACTGGCTGCTCAGTATTCTAGTGAACAATTTTCTAGCCATAAACAAGCTGTGGTCCCATTAGTTCTGCGTCAACACCGCGAGCTACTTTTCTGTCATTCTGCTTTTGCTGGCACTTAAACACCATTTACGTCACTGACTGACAAACACCAGCCCAGCACGGGGAGCTCTGCTAGTTCTGTGGTGCTTCCAGCCACAGAGCGTAGGAGCACAACACGCTCCAGCACAGTCAATCATCATGAAACCTGGGAGGAATGGAGGGTCCTCTGATGTGTGAAATGGAGCACGCTAATCAGCAGTGAGAGGTGACGATCCCTGGTAACAACAAAGATAAACCTTGAAGCCTGGGCAAACGTAAGAGTTCAATTATAAGTTGTGATGCTGTTGCAGTAATACGAAATAGAGACATGCTACGGTCAGCTATGGCTGACCTCTCTCAGGACTCTCCACAGCTAAGGAAGTCTGCCCACCACGGGCATGTGATGAGCTAAGACTGTGAACAAGTAACACTGCTTTCCATTTTCTGGCATGTTCCTTACCTTCGTTAGCAATGTATCTCCCTAATGGATTGCAAGCTTTACGCAAGCTACAGAAAAAGGTTTGATGTTACAGTCAGCTGCCTTGGGATACACCAAGGCATGAAGCTTTTGGGCAGAGGATTTCCACTGCCACTCTGAACAGTCAAGCAAGCGCCTTGCTCCCGCTGGTGTGGTATGAAGGGAGTCAGACTACGGCAACAGGAGCACGACAGATTTCAAATCTTTACCAATCCTTTCTGAATGAATCTCTGACCTCCCACAGAGACACCTGCTTTGCTCACCTGGTACTCGCTCCAATCAATATTCAGAGACTGGGTCAGAGAGACTGGGATAGTTAAGGGAGCATCTACGTAATCCTGCAAAAAACCCAAACAACTGGTCAGAGAAAAGCCATGACTCGAAGGCAGTAAGTTCTAGGAAAAAAAAAAAAAAACCACAAAAAACCCCAAATGCTAAATGGTGCATCTAGAAGAAAATGTCTCAGCAAAACATTTTTAGATGCAAAAAACAGAAGCAGTAAGAATTAACTCATAGCCTCTTAGAAGGACTAGTGGACAAGAGGAACTTTTCTGTGCTTCCAAAGGTAGAGGTCAGGGACAACGCATGTTAGTTTCTGAAATCCTGCAGGGCTGCTCCACTCAATCATCTCCCTCAGCGGGAGGCAGAATATGAAGACAGAACTGAGAACAGAGGCTATCAGTAAGATATCTAATTCAAAACCAGAAGCACCCCATACCATGAGGGGCCAAGCATCCTGGACTTCAGGAAAATGATTCATTTATTTTACACATGAATTCCACAATGAATAATTTAGTACATTCACTATCTGTTCTGTTTGTCCTGTTCGTTTTCTCCTGGTGATTAGAACCAAGCACATGACATACACTACAGCTCAGCAGCCCTGAGGCAAGTCTTCAGCCCAGTAAAGCCCACAGCTCCCCATTTTGTAACATCCATGTACCTGTTTCCAGTTAAATATTAGACCTTCAGCTGTATAATCCCGGTCTTTGTACTCCTTAAAAAATTCACAGCCTGCAAGAAAAAGAGATAATGAACAACTGTTCAGCTAACTGATATCTGACAACTGAAGTGCCCTGTGGGACCAGAAGTGCTGGCAGCCCTGGGCTCCAGAGCACCAAACCCATCAAAACCACTGCCTGCGGAAAGAGAAGAGCAGTAATCGCCAGTACAGCGTGCAGCACGGCCGCCCAGCACCAACAACCCAGAGCACTCACACAGCAAAGGGCAAACTCCGAACACATCAAATGGGGAGCTGGAGGGCCTGAATCATTCTTACCCAAACAAGAGGTTTCACCAAGGAGCTATGGTTTCCAGGGCCACTGGCTTCTGGACAGATCTAAGGCATCAGCCCGACACGCTGAGCGAGAAAGAACCAGTAAAAGGAGGTGTTGGCAGAGCCCTGGGGAAAGCCAACTTTCACAGGGCATCTGCTGCAGGTAACAAGAAAGAGCTCTGTCAGAGGCAGCTGGAATTTCTCCACATTTAAGTCTCCTCTTTCAAACACACTAATTGCCCTGTCTGAAGGAAGCAAGTACATAACCACTCCCAAGGTTTTTCCCTAGCCCTCCCCTCCTAAAGCCTGTCCTTTGGCTCCATTCTTCTCAAACAACTATTTGAAGTCTCTGCTGCAAACTGCAGCCACTTAGTCACAGCTGAGCAGCACCATTAGCACTGCGGCTGCCGGCAGCTACACAAAACACCTCTCCCAACATGCTGCGTATGCCCCAGCAGTGCCACAGTGCCCGTATTACCAAGACACCCCCATGCCAGGCACTGAACACAGGCAATGATTCCTGCCCTGCAAGTCACAAGTAACTTCAATGGTAAAAATAAATAAATCTTTGGGCAAGGACAGGACTAGCTCTCAAAAGTACGCAGTTAGGAAGCAATCTGTCAGTTAAGATTTAACTCCAATTAAGCAATGGCTTAAAGCAAAGAATGGGGGATTATGGCAAGGAAGTATTGGCACCTACAAATGCCAACTATCAGTCAAATGGAAAAGAAGGTTTTCCTGCACTGGAGAGCACAAAGGCTTCTACAGATAGCCCATTTCAACCCAAGCCTTTCACCCTAGACAGTCATTACTCTTTGCTGAGTAAATAAACTGGCTGGATGGCCAGGTCCAAAGACTTGTGAATGCACTTAACTGCAGTTGGCAGGTGGTCACAAGCGGTGTTCCCCAAGGCTCAGTTTTGGGGCCTGTTCTCTTTAATATTTTTATCAGTGATCTGGACGAGGGGATCGAGGGCACCCTCAGCAAGTTTGCAGATGACACTGAGCTGAGCAGGGGTGTTGAACTGCTGACAGGTGGCAAGGCTCTGCAGAGGGATCTGGACTGGCTGGATTGATGGGCCAAGGCAATTGGTATGAGCTTCAACAAGGCCAAGTGCTGGGTCCTGCACTTGGGTCACAAGAACCCCCTGCAACATACAGGCTTTGGGAAATGTCTGGTGGAAAAGGACCTGTGGGTGTGGGTCGACAGCTGGCTGAATATGAACCAGCAGTGTGTCCAAGTGGCCAAGAAGGTCAACAGCATCCTGGCTTGTATCAGAAACAGCACAGCCAGCAGGACAAGGGCAGGGATCGTCCCCCTGTACTCGGCACTGGTGAGGCCACACCTTGAATACTAAGCTCAGTTTTGGGCCACTCACTACAAGGACATGGAGGTTCTGGAGCATGTCCAAAGAAGGGCAACAAAGGGTCTAGGGAATAAGACTTATGAGGAGTGGCTGAGGGACCTGGAGTTGTTTAACCTGGAGAAAAGGAGGCTCAGGGGAGACCTTACTGCTCTCTACAGCTCCCTGAAAGGAGGCTGGAGTGAGATGGGTGTCAGTCTCTTCCTCCAAGTAACAAGCAATAGGACAAGAGGAAACGGCCTCAGGTTGTACCAGGTGGAGGTTTAGGTTAGACAACAGGAAAAATTTCTTCCACAAAAGGTTTGTCACACCCTGGACCAGGCTGTCCAGGAAAGTGGTGGAGTCACTGTTTGTGGAGTGATTTAAAAGACATGTAGATGTTGTGCTTAAGGACACGGTTTAGTGGTAGAACAAGCAGTGCTGGGTTAATGGTTGGGCACGATCTTAAAGGTCTTTTTCAACCTAAACAATTCTATGATTCTATGTCTGGACACTGCCTCACTCACCCAGGACAACCGGATCTCAGAATAACTTTAGAGACAAATTACAAAACAGAAAATCTTCAGTGCAAACCTGGAAGTGTCAATAAGAATGTATCATGGCATTTGGTCAGTCACTAGAGGAGTTGCTGATCCTTAGATCTGTACGCCTTAGATTTAACACAATGACAACGTTCCCCTGTGGACCAGCACTGGCAAAATCAGGCAACATCTGCAGGGAGAATTTCCAGTTTTATAAGGTTTACCTCCAGCATGGCAGCAAAGAGCTGCTAAAAGAAAGCAGCTGTCCCAGATGGTAGAAGAGAAAGGACCATCCCTGAATACTGCACACAATATGCAGATCCGCACACAGTAACAACTCTGCAGAGTCACTTCTTTCTCATTGTTTACAAGCCCTCCAGAAGACCTGTGTACAGGATCTCTCTCCTCTCTCACGTTCTCAGTTTGGTGCGGCATAAGGCAGCCCCATATACCCCCCATCATGTGCCATAGAAACCAGTAATACTCCTATTTCTTCCTGTACACCTCAGCAATCTGCATGGCAAACATCAGAAATCTTCACACAGCTTCTCTGAAACATCACTAATTTCTGCATGAAAGGAAATATACCTTTTTAAAAAAAAAAGCAAAGAAAAAAGTAAATGTTTAAGGGCAAAAACTAGCAATCAAGGAAACGTTTAGGTCTGGATCATCCACAATGGCTTTGTTGGATTTTTTTGTTTTGTTTCCTTTCTCCTCCTTCTTTCTTTGTGCGCAAGGGAGAAAAGAGTCCTTTCTTGCAGACAGCCCTCAAGCACAGCAGTCTCACATCCAGTCCTACCACCAAGCCTGACATCAGTAGGCAGGCAGCAATATTCAGCTCATCGTTAAGAGTGCAGCAAGTGACCCAGCAGTGGTTGCTAGGCACGGGGACGAATATAGCCAGGGAGACGGGCTGGAGTGGTCTGCATCTCAGCTGCACACTGCAGGCTCAGGTTAACAGTTCTGCCTAGCACTGGCGCTATCTTACAGCGGTGCTCTCGAACGCTAGAACTAGAAAATACTCTTAAGAATTGGGGTTTTACGTAACACAGAGTAAGATACATATTTTGTATCAAGCAGCAGTTTGGAGTTGCAGGGGTGTCAAAGGCCATCTTAACCCCAGCTCCACCTCTATGACTTCTTCTTTGTGCTTGAATTAATTAGAGAAATTATTTTGCCACCTCAAAGAGGGCCTAATGCTGACTCACACCATCAGAGCATCCAGATTCGTTGCACTGTTCTCAGTTTCAAAGAGCCTCTCTCCAGAGGAAGCATAGGAAATACTCAGCAAGCCACAGTCATTTCACACACACACACAGAGTTCCCAGTCCCCAGAAACAGATCGTCACCTGTCCCTTGGGAGTCCCTCTGGACATCAGTCCTGTACCTGGGTATGGGATGGAGAGAAGCGTGAAATCAGCATAACGTTGAGCTTTGTCCACCTTCTCAGAAGACGTCACGCTGCACAGGAAAAAGGAAAACAGCAGAGAAATTGTAAAGTATTTTTCATAGAGATACTAGCACCCAAAAAGCTGCCTGTCACATCTCCCTGCACAATGACTCGACTCAGTAGCAAGCAGGGGCAGACCTTGCTCAACACATCCAAATAAACAGGTATAACCCAAGACCACTGAAGCTTTCCTCTGTGAAAAATACCAGGACAAACACCTCCCTCTGCTATACACAAGCAGAGCGCTCCTTTACTCTCCCTTTTCTGAAGGGGTGACTGTCACATCACTGCAAGCTCTACAGAGAAAACCTACTCATATTGCTGAAGGCAGATGACAGCAACTATCTTGTCCAATACAGCTTTCTCTGGCCTAAAACCCTGGGGTTCTCTTTGCAGCCTCAATTAACTGATCCAGCTGCAGGACTCTTGCAGGGACTGCTCCCAAGATGCTGAGTGCTTACCCAACAGCAATTCACTGCAACTAGTGAATGGCTACACTAGCTGCGATCCAAAGCCTGCATAAAAACAAATGAACCCAGACTCACTTCAAGCCAAACTTCACCTTCTTGTTTTCCACCATCAAGTCACAGATATATCGGACAGACAGGTATCGAAGCAGCTTGATGTCATGCCCTCTGACCTTGTCAAACAGCTGGGAGTCTGCGTTTCTGCAAGACAGAACAAGATGAGCATGGAAGACTGGCTAGGTTGAGTCTGATTCTCTGCACACCACCACCACAGTTCTTCCCTGAACCACTTCTAGGCACAAGCCACACAGCACAAGCCTTGTCTGCACAGGTCAGAGTCAGACTCTGCAATGAACTGATTCTGCAAACTTTGTGCTTAGGGTCCCTCCCCACATCTCACTCTGTTCTGCAGCAATCACAGATATAGAACAATTTCTCCAGCCTGGAGACGTGCTTTGTGATGAAGTAAACATGTCTGTGTAAATCCACCTTTTTAAGTGGCTCTGTATATTCCTGTCCTCAGCCCTTCCCTCTGGCAAGAGATTAGCAGGCTTCAGTTACACTGGCTTCATCCAGCCACTAGCATACAAGACTCTTTCAAAAGCAAGGAAAGTAAGACTCCAAGCTTGGTGATGGTCGCAAGCCTGTACCCAAAGCCCCGTCTAGGAAAGAACAGAATTGAGGGGCTGAGTCAGTCAACTTTGGTCCAGACCTCTGCTTCCCCATCCCAGTGATGCATACAAACCTAAGTGCAGGATCTTCCTCTGAAATGTCTTCTGCATCTGCCCAAGCATCATCAGAACCTCCTGCAAGGAAAACATTAAGAACTGAAGCTTGTGTAAACCAACTCAATTCCCAATCTGACAAGACATGGATGCACCCCAAAAGGTCATGGTTTAGAGCCCTCTCTCCACATATAAGTGCTCTCAATAATTCCCCACATTTCCTCTTCCTGAAAAGCCCATTTTCTAATGCTGCCCACTCTTCTCTTGTCATTACAAAGGACCTAAGCAGGTCAAACCCATTACTAACAGCCAGATGGACAACCCATCAGTGCTACACAGCGCTTTTCTAAGCCAAGCTTTAGCTCCCACACTCTGGACACCCAATACTCCCCGGAAGAACTTTCCCTAAAGTCCAGTATATCTCACCATTAGCAGGATTTGATTCCCAATGATTAGCCAAGCAACAGTAAGCTCTTATCCTCCTTCTTCCATTATTCCCACCCCTGACATTTGGAAGTCAGTACCCTCAATCCTTCGGGCTGCCTCATTTGCCCACATAACCCACTCTTCAGCCTCAAGTTCTTTGTTACTGCTTCTTGTGGCACTCTGTCCCGTAGAACGGTGCTTGGAAATGACACAAGATTTCAGTCCTTGCTAGAGCTCTGCATTGGCTCTCAGGAAGAGCCTGCTCTCGTGTGCAGGTCACTGTCCCAGCGCTGACCAGCCCTACCAGGCAGTGACAAATGGCTCCTCACTCACCTGAGAATATATAGTTGTAGCCTGTGCGCCCGTAGAGCTCTCCCCAGCCGGCAAGTGTTGCTGATCTGCAAATATGCTGGAGGAAGATTTTGTTATTAACCATGTGTGCTCCAGGAGTCCTTCTCTTACCAGATCTCTGGCCTACTTGCTGTCATGTTGCATAGAACTAGTTGGTACCTAGAGCTACCACCTTGCAGCAGCCTCCCCTGCAACCCTGCTCCAGATCGAGTTCTCTAAACACAGCCAACTCCCAAGTGTCCTTATCTGTAGCTAGTTTTTAAATCACATTTCCATCTCCAGTTCTCCAATATACTAACACATTCAATTCCTGCCTAATTTGTGACGTCCATGCTCTGCTAATACCCTGCTTGAGCCTTATATCCACGGTCCTAGGGATGAGATTATGGATGGTCCCAGTATGACTCCAGGCAGTTCACTCCTGCAGAAAACAGTCCACAAGTTCAGCCCACAATGGCCTCAGTCAAGCTAGATTAAATTGTCACAGGTATGATTTTTGCTATTCACACAGTGTTTCTAAATTGAACTAAGAAAACTGAATTAAGCTACTTAAATTCTAAATGAGACTACTCCTACAGGGCTTCAATACAGTTTAGGCAATCCACATAAAAATCAATCTAATTTCACTTTCTTACAGATCCCCTTGCAGACAAGCCTACACATTCATAAGACCATCTACGCAATCTTGCCTCCCCAGGGAGCAGACAAAGAAAGCTTCTCTTCAGAGAGAAAAGTTATTCAAAGGGAACTCACTGCTGGGAAGAGTGAGGGGCAGAAAGTGACAACAGTTGTCCTTCCCATCTCAAAGACCAAAGCTCTTTGGTCCTTCAGAAGGGACATACACATGGAAAAAACATTAGCCCTTTGGTGCAATGCTTGTACCGTGGCAGCATTCCGAAGTCCCCACAGATGATTTATGCAGCAAATACTACCTACTGCTTCAAGCTGCCTGCTTGTACCCAAAACCAGATTTTTACAGCATTTGGAAAGGTGACAACCAACGGAATTCATGGCTGACAGTTAAAACAGCAGGAGAAAGATCATTTTCTAAGGTAAGACAGGTAACCCATGAAGCTTTACCTTTCCCTTGTACAGAATGACTGGGCAAACAAATCGTCCTCTACACCTCGCCATCTTACTTCGGTTGATAAGGTCCTGCAGTTTGCCAACCTGCACAGTGCTCTCAAACCTAGTGGACAGAGATTTGGTTCAGTACACAGAGCATCTTCTCATACGTCTTCCAGCAAAGCTGCTACAGACACCCTGGGCTGTAATCCCCATCCCTTTCACCTAGAAGCCAGCTCTGAAGTTTGCAAGCAAGAGGACACATATTTTAAAATTGCTTCCACTGCTGTACAACACGTGTAGATGTTTCTCGGTTTCCTTTTCTTTATTCTGAAAGGCCAGATGCACAGGACACGACAGCCAGCACCTTCAGGAGCTGGCAATATGAGCACTGTTAGGATGGTCCAATTTGGACTAACACGTGGATCACTAATGAAGGACTACCAGAATAAGACAGTGCCTACACAACATGTTCTGCTTTCCTCCCCACCACCTTCCCATCCAAAAGAAGCTCAGCACTATTATGAGAGTGAATTCACTACCAGCGTGATAATTTTGCAAGGAAAAAGAAATAAAATAGAGAATCAAATCTTAAACACCTTAGTTCTGGTCACTTGAGCATTTGTGTTGCTGGGTAATTAGCCAATACTCTGTAAAAGTGGGCCGAGCAGGGTAGTTAGACTGACGTCAGCTGCATCCATGTAAATTTTGTTCGGTTTTCTGGTTAAAGTTAAAAGTTTCTTCAGGAGGAACTGTCAGTGCAAGTAAGACTAGAGTTTCCACATGGAACTGGAGACGCACCCAGCCGGACATAATAGAAACTAGATGAAGTCTGGATGTACAAAACTGCATGGTCATGCACTTAGAGGTGATTAACAAGAATTTCCAGTTAGCCCTTTCCAGTAGTGTAGCTCAGTAGAAGAGTCTAAATGAACGTTTTGATCTCCAGATGCTTGTGCACTATCAACGTGGCAAGTCTGAAAAAGGGACAGATAAGATCAGGGGAAATTCTCCAGTGGGATAGGGAAGTACCAGCATGACTGTGCAGAGCACAAGATCTCAGTGGAGATAAGATCTGATCCTAGTGACGCAGCCGTGCCTGAAAAGGCACAGTAGGATGGCCAAGGGACAGTCTATGCTGCAAGAGAAACCAGCAGACTGACAGAGCAGATGAAGTGAGGACATAACAGTGTATGCATTAGGGCGAAGGAGAGAACTTGGAGCAGAGGGGGAGAAGAATTCAAAGGTGAAGGACAACGCTGGCCTAAGAACAAATTAATAACTTTATGCTGGAGTCAAAATAAAGTTGCTAAGCTTCAGAATCAGTGAGAGTGTGGAACAACCTACCTGCAGCTGCCATTCTGGGAAGGATTAAAAAAGTTCATCTGTTATTAACACAGAAATTGATCTGTTTATGGAAAAGATTATACGAGGTGGTACCAGGGGGAGCAGGAAAATATCGAACAAGACCTTCAAACCTTACTTTTTTTTTTTATAAGATTCAATTCTCAGAATTCATAGTGGAGGCTTAAGATTTTACACGTGTTTCCCTAAACACACAACTGTTTTGGCTGCCCAGCTCCAAAGAGCTTTCACATATACTAGAATTTAAAGAACAAGGACCCAAGCTAATCTGTAAATGTTGTGGACATGAGGGTGCTAAGGGCAAAGTCAGGAAAATGCTGACACAATACACTTTACACGGGGGTACGTGACACCGCACGCAGGCTAGAGAAGCATGCACCCAACCAATGCAGCCCAAACGCCGCTCATCGCTCTCACTGCAAACAGCCAAGAGCTCTGCTCTGCGGTCTGCTTCCCTCCTCGGAGCCTGAATAACACACACCACAGTGAATGGCCTGTGAGCAGGTTGAGAAGAGATGCCTTCATGCATAATTCCCAACACCAAACTGTTCTGAGATTTAGAGAGATTCTGGCGTGCTGGTTTGGTTGCGGTGTCATGCCGGTTTGGTTGTGGTGTCGTTCTAAATGAATGCACGCAATTAAGAGACACATCCTGCACTCTGCTCCAGCTGGCTTTACATTTCTTTTGCAAAAGCAAACACAGAGTGAAACAAGAACTTTAATACAGTGTAACCGGAATAGCTCCATGGCGCTGCTTCCAAGTTCAGAAGATGGGATTCAGCAAAAATCAAATGCCTGGAAGATCAGAAGTTATAAGAGAAGCATCTCCCCAGGAGCTGAGACAACAGAGCAGGTTTCACTTCTCAGCACACTAACTGCACTTCCCCAGAGAAGCACCACAGCACTGGGAGCAAGTCCGAGCAGCTCAACTGGGACCTGGAACACAGGGCAATGGGCAAGCCCAGTGCCCCACTGGGAATGTGGATGGATGAGCCTCTCTCCCAGGCTCCTGTACCCGCTCCTCCGGAAGCCTTCATGTGCACTGGAGAGACCCGCTCTGCTTTCCACCACAGCTGTGCCACAAACAGGAATTGTGGATCCTCTCATCTCAATAACCATCATCAGCAAAGCTAGAGATAAACACGGTAAGTAAGCACACTTGTAGAGAGACTACTGTAATAAGGCTGCTCTAAAGAACAGGTGCAACACTCTTACAGAGATAAGTGATTAAATGCAGCAGAGATCCGTTACAAGCCTTCATGACAAACTATTTCCATGGTTTTTCGAAATTAATGTTATCTAAGGGACTAAGATATCAAATCTGTCTATCTAGTAAATTTTGAATGCAGCCT